>LPNX010293821.1:344108-378483 GCA_001517045.1 Pseudotsuga menziesii
AGGGATATAAAATCCACTAAGATGGAAATTGCAGATATATATTGTAGAGATATAAAAAAAATGTGGAAAGAAATTTGAAGGAGGAGAAAACAATATTAAAAGAGATGGAAGAAATTAAGAAGAATGAGGTATATTAATTTCTTCCATCTCTTTTAATATTGTTTTCTCCTCCTTCAAATTTCTTTCCACATTTTTTTATATATATCTACAATTTCCATCTTAGTGGATTTTATATCCCTGTTCATACTGGTTTTCTCTTTTAATTTCTTTGGAGAGATTTAATTATACAGCCGAATCTCTTGCGTAATCATTGGGCTCTGCGATTGAACTGAAGTTCGTGCCTAACATAATTTCTCAAATGGAGAGCTTCAGGGTAGGACAGTCTTAATCTCTACAGGTTATTTTTTGCATTTAAAAAGGAAACTTCATACAGAAAAGGGCTTCTCTTCAAAATTAAAATGAATTTCCTTGTATTTGTTTTTTTAAGCTGTATTGAAATTTTAAAAATGTTTTGTTACAGGATAACAATCTTGCAAATGGAATATTGCAAGGTTGTGAAGTGGTAAATTTTCACAAAAGGAGAGAATGGTGAGTACAAGGGAAACTCCTTCCAAAAGGAAATGTAACAGCCTTCATTGTGAGCTAATAACTTTGATAAACATCAAACAAAATATTGAAGACTAGGAACAAGAAATCATAATCCAGATGTACACATACGGGTCGAAATTGGGTATATTACAACGGTGCTTTGATGGGAAATATCCGGCTGAGAACTAATGAATTCTCCGCGAGATTTGGATAGGAGAGAGACCAACTGGCTATATTTTTGTGAACGATGAACTCTATGTCCCAGCTTCTCCAATGGGTTCTATATAAACATAATACAAAGAGAACTAAATTTTGTGAAGTTGATTTTATTTTAAAGGAAACGACATATTTAGCACAACTTTTGGGTATACAAGCAAAAATTAACTCGATTATGGGAATTTGACAGAGTAAGATATGAAGAATAACTTGGCAGAGCATTATGCTAGCGAAGCATAACAATCGGGAAAGGGGAAAATAATAGTCCTTTAAGAATTGTTACATCCACTGTATTCTATCTTTGCCTTAATGTGTTGCTTCTCCTTTGCCCTAACATGCACTACCAAGATCTGCAGCAAAAGATACACAGACTTTTCAAACCAGAATGAGATGTTCAACAGATGCCTAGCTTCACAACAAAAGCTACAGAGTTCATGGCTGCAGACAATCGAAATGGAGCACCTGTTCTTACCTTTGGTAGCATAATGAGAATGACAGGGCAAGGCGAGACCCTCAATCCAACTCTCAACCAACAGGGGATGTCACAGCGGACATGCATCTTATGATTTCAGGAGTTGTCTGGTTCAAAGCCGAGCTAACAACCGGAAAGGTTGCAGAGTATTGTTGGAGGAGATGGATGCAAAGTCAGGAGGATGGAGTAGTCACCAACCTATGGGGTGGTGAGTAATTGCTCGGGATGTCGAGGCGGTGACAAGAAGGCATGTCAAATTGGAGTCAAAACAAGATTCATATAGGACCCTCAATGATGGTGGCTGGATGAATGTGCCAGAAGACAGGATCGTTAATGACGTGGGTGGACGGAGTAGTCTAATGCTGGGAGAAATCGTAGAAGCGTTAGACTACTCCTATCACTACTTCACTGAATATTTATACTATAAATCATATTGTCAACATCGGTAATTGCCGGCTCTGTTCATTTGGAAAGTGAAATGTTGACAATGTAATGGCACCGGTGCCATTCGGGTAATTTGCGGCTCTGTTCGGCGTGAACACGATTTCTACAGGGTATTACTATTTCTTTAACATTAAACGCGGGTTATATAAAAAACGGAACTTCCATCAATATCTAATCTCGTCTGCTTAATTTGGGTATTGTTGAGGGTGAAGAACTCTGCCATTCCTTCAATTCCTTTCCCATATAATTTGAATCCATTTTGAACATTGCGAAGTTTTAGAATTGAGTCTCTAAATTTGTTGCTTCCATCCAACATTTGTAATAGAAGAGAAAGGATTATGTCTTAGGAAAAACATGAGGACCAACATCACTTTGTTGGAAAAATGTAATTACTCGCAGATCTATACTTGACTTCCAGCCGACTTTGTCAGAGTCTGTACAAGTCAAGATCTTGTCTGTCAGTCTGACAAGAGGAAAGAGTCCACGATTCGGCATTGTAAACCAGTCGAATTTATTTCTGAAGCTAAGTTGTTAGGTAGATAGTTATTACAGTCTTTAATGGTGAGTCAGTCGGCCCATGTAGAAGCAATCTTTAGGTTGCCTATAAATAGAAGAAGCAAATTGTAAATCAGTTTACACAGACACAAGAGACACAATAGAGAGACAGAGGAACTTAGGGTGAGAAAGAGAAGTCAAAGCTCAAGCTTCTATGCATGTGATTTAGTCGAAGAGCTAAAGCTCTGTAGACCGAAAAGTTTGGACCGACAAGTCTGGACCGACCAGTTTGTAATACTTTGTTATTTCCGCATAGTTAAATATATGAAATAGTTTATGGTTGAGTGCATGATTATTTGGCCGCACATATTTCAAGATTTAATTCTGTAAATGTCTTTTACAATTACTGTTAAGTGAAAGATCAAAAGAACCCATAAATTTCTCACCACGTGAAAGTCCGAGGGTTTTACGGCACATTGGTCGACTCAAGTCTTCCTACATATTTGGGCATATGTTTTATAAGTTATTTGGATTTGTAAATGTGTCCATTTTTAGTCTATCTTACTCACAGGTGAAAATCATTTGTAATTTCTTAAGTCTTTAGACTAAGAAACATACTATGTAAATTTCAACCAAAGTGAACCGACTTGAGTGGTTGGTTGTGTGAGCCGACTTGAGTGGTCGGTTGAGTTAGCTGACTGAAGTGAGCTGACTTAGTCGAAGACATGAATTGAGTCGACTTAGTCTAAGACAAGAAGTGAACCGACTTGGTCGAAGCAGCCGACTTGTTCGAAGAGAAGAAGACAGCCGACTTGGTCAAAGTGACATGTGGTCGAGGTAAAAATCGGTCGGAAAAGTAAGTCAAAGTAAATTTAGTCGAGTGAAAGACCGACTAAAATTTATAAATTTGTCTAGTCGGGAGATAGGCAAGTTTCACCGACAAGTAAAAAAAAGAAAAAGTGGTTAGCGTGAAAAGTGAAAATTAAAATTTAATATCGACTGAGCCCTAAACTCAAGTTTAGTCGGCTTGGTTTTGGCTATCTAGTATCAGAGCAAGGTTATATCAGAGGAAGGTTTATATTAGCCCAATATTTAGGAAACAAATCTTGTCTTAAAAGGTGGAAATTAATTTTCTAAGGAAAGTTAATTAAAAATTAAAATGGCTTCCACTTCTGGTTCATTGCAAAATCCAATCTTTACAGGAAAGAATTATGAATATTGGTCTTTAACAATGAAGGATTTATTCATAGGTCAAGATGTCTGGGAGATAGTCCAGCATGGTTATACAGAACTAGCAGACATGACAGCATATAACAATCTCACATAGGCTGAGAAAGATGTCTTGAGAGAATAGAGGAAGAAAGATGGAAAAGCTCTGTTTTTCATACATCAAGCTATGCATGAGAGCGTACTCTTAAGAATAGCAGCAAAGACTAATGCTAAGGAATCATGGGATACATTGGAGACTGCCTATTAAGGTTTGGATAAGGTAAAGACATCCAAGCTGTAGATTCTGAGAAGAGATTTTGAATCTCTGTCCATGAAAGATTCAGAGAATGTAGACACATTCTACACTAGAGTTGTTGCGTTGATAAACCAACTAAAATCTCATGGAGAACCCATATCAGACCAAAGGGTTGTTGAAAAAATTCTCAGAAGTCTTCCCCCAAGATTTGAAAACTTGGTTGTGACCTTAGAGGAACACGCAAACATCTCGACATTTACCATTGATGAGCTGCAAGATTCACTCATCAATCATGAGCATAGACTTGGCAGATCATAGACATCATTGGAAGGTGCATTTGCAACACAGTCATCCATAATCCGCGGTAGAGGCAAGGGGAGAAACAACTTCTAAGGCAGAGGAAGAAGTTCTTCAAGAGGAGGACGAGGCAAAAGTCCTACAAATTTCGGTGGCAGAGGAGATAACTAGAACCCAAGTCATCCAAGTGGACAGAGGTTTGATAAATAAAAAATTCAATGTCATTACTGTAAGAAGTTTGGTCATTATGGATATGAATGCAGGAAGAAGCAATATGACCAAGGAAGGAAAATCCCAAGTCATTCGAACAGCGCTAGCATTTCAACAAGTGCAATGTTAATGGCATCAACATCTCCACTTGAATGAAATGATTTTCAAGAAAGTCCACATGACATATGGTACTTAGATTGAGGATGCAACAACCACATGACTGGTAATTTGAATCTGTTTTCTAGTCTAGACACTTCAGTTAAAACTGATGTTACACTTGGAAACAATGTCCAAGTTACTGTCTTAGGAAAAGGAACTGTTGATATTCTAACCAAACAGGGGGAGAGTAAGTATATCCATGATATCTATCATGTCGAACGTCTGAAACACAATGTTTTAAGCATTGGACAGTTGTTACAAAAGGGCTATAGAGTATACATGGAAGATGAACACTGTGTGATCAAAGATAAGCGTCCAAAAGACCAGCTGATAGCAAAAGTGCCAATGACAAGCAACCACTTGTTTCCATTGAGGATAGTTCCCAACATAAAAGGGAAGACAAAGACAGGAGCTCCATATAAGGCAGAAAGTTAAGAAACAGTCGAGCTCCTCGACAAGAGAGAAAATTGCAGCACTAATCTGCAAGCTGCATTTCAGATAGAAGTTCAGGATGAATCTTGGTTGTGGCATTTCAGATTTGGACATCTGAATTTTGGTGGGCTGAAGCTACTGCACACAAAGAATATGGTGAAGGGATTACCATTGATCGATAGACCAAAGAGGGTTTGTGAAGGCTACATTTTTGGCAAGAAGCACAGAGAGACATTTCCAGTTAGAAAGTTCTATAGATCACGCACACCACTTGAAATTGTGCACTTTGACATCTAGGGTCCTGTTGCTCCCGCAACTTTTTCTCCCCAATTTTAATATATATATATATATATATTAACTTAAACTCTGGGCCCCTCCTCCTCAATTTTTTGCTTGGTGATTGTTAAAAGCTTAATCCTCTCTGGCATATCTTTTTTCATTGCACTTTGAAAATAGATGTCCGCAGGTTTATATGTGCCTCGTTCTTTTTGGTCTGAGTCATGAGTGTCTTTTTTTACTGGCTAAAGAGAAGGAAAAAACTTGTTTTTTTGAGTTGCCTTTCTATGAAGGAGCGAACCTAGCTGTGCCTGAGCCTTAAAGCGGTTTGAATCCTCGATTTTTTCTATAAATCGGGCCTTTTTTGTCAGATCGGAAGCTGCGAAGTTCCATCTCATCCGCCATTGCAGCTCCTAGATCATTTTTTTCGCCAGAAGTATGATCCATCCGACGCCCGATTCGTTGGTTTAAATCGCTTGTCCATAAGTTTCCGCTCGCCCGTCGTTGCGGCCGGGAGGAGATAGTTGGCTTCCAATTCAAGTATCATCCGACGTTCAACCTTGTCTTCCCCCGCTCGAACTAAGTTTTTCACCTCGTCGCCTGTCTCTGGCCATCGTTATGTCTGCCGTTGCGGATGAGCCACCTGTCCTGGCCTCAGAAGCACTCTTCCCCTCGACGTCCGATTCGCACCTTTTCGCCCGTGTTTTCGAGCACCCGGTCCTTGTACTCATCCACCGTTGCGGCCCCCAAAGTTTTCTCCCGTCTGATACATAAGCTTGCCGACCGTTGATTTATAATTTTGATGCCCCAAGCTCTAGTGAGTACTCGCCCGGATGAACCAGGCTAGCTTCTTGCGGACTTATCATTCTGATTAGAAATTTTAAATGCTTAAGATCTCAGTTCAATGAATAATGCACCAAAGTTGTCTGCAGGAGGAATCCCATAGATCGCTGAAGCAACCTAGAGCGGAGGAAAGGACAAAACAAACGAAGGACAGAGGCACCGACGAGGAAGACTCATCAGTTACTGGTCAGAAGATAAACGCTCATAGAGAATGATTGGGAAAGCGCAGCGGCCAGAAGAGGAAGCTGAAATGTTGAAGATGCTGGAGAGTCACACGCTGAGAGGCATCCCAAGGGGCAAGAGTTGTAGTTTAAATATTTGGAAGTAGGACTGAAAAGGGGCTTTTTCCCTTGGAAAATTTTGTACATGTTTGCTTGTAAGAGGAACTACTTCGTTTTGCAAAGGAAACTGCAATTTTTTCTATCAGAGAGAGTGTAAAGTGGAATGTATCAACGCAACTCAATGAATAATGTTGAAGAGGAACTATTTTGTTTTCAGCTGTGTTTCATTTGCTGTAAGAGTATTTAATGTTCTGAACCTATGTTCTGGTTAAATGTTCTTCAGTAGTTTCTAGGATATTTTTTCACTATGAGCAATAGATGTTGTTATAAAATGATCAGCTATCTGGTTATTTAAATATCTGTAAGCGTTCATGTACTTTAGAAGAAGTATCAGCTATCTGTGTTTCTTTTTAATGTATGTGAAAATGTATTGCTCATTCGAAATGATAATCTTGCTCCCTAGGGATAGTTTAGATAGTTAGTTTATTTCTTTTTGTATCTGGTTTGGTTGCTCGCGAGCAAAAGACGAGAGGTAAGAACCTGCGCATCACTTTGTGACCGCTCCCTGCATCTTGATCGCCCTACATTTAGTTAGGCACTTGCATATCATTTCTTTAAGTCAAAATTACAAATTCCGGTGGACTGGGCCGCAACCGGTAAAACCCTTGTTTGTTACTTTGACCTACGGTAGCCGGACCGTAAACCGGACGGATTCCCTATACCAAACAGTCAATGGGCTAGTTGGGAACGTTGATTGGGGAGAATCCCTTACTGTTATCACCTGCGAATTTCTAGGCCCCAACAGTTTTGGTGCTAGAAGGAGGGCCGCCAGTGTATGGCTGGCCGAGGAAACCCATTTTACCGAGATTATTCCGCTGGTTACAGTTCTGAAAGTAGTGGACCACGTAATTCAATTCCGGAAGAAGAAAATAGAGAACATCTATATCCTGTTCACAACGAAATTGTTAATGATCTGAGAAGACATGCCCGTGCTTATGTAAAGAAGATAGGAGGGTTGCCTATTATCCACGAATTGCCTAGAAGAGAGTACAAGAAGAAAGACCGTCCTCTAATTGAAGATTCAGTGTTGGTTGGAGACTGGGAAGAACTTTTGGAAACTTCCATACATGAGGTTGAATTGCCTTTGAACCAAGTAGGCCCAGACACTCCTTATAGTTCTCCTGTTCACACCCTAGTTGGTTCACTTCCTCACTCTGTTGTTGGTTCACCCCCTCACTCTCCGCCTCAACTCATGGCCGGCGTTAACGCAAATCCACCGAATCCACCTAATCCACCAAATCCACCACCAGCTTGGAAAGCTAGATCACCTCTAAATCTGACCCCACCTTTGCATGACCTACCTCAAGCCTTTGAGAAGCTACTGCCCAAATTTGATCCAAATGAGAAAATCTTAGTGGATGACCACCTACAGACTTTCTACTTGGCAATAGAAGGTCTGAGGGCTGGGGAACACGAAGATGTAGTGTGTAGACTATTCCCGCACACCCTCACAGGAGCTGCAGCCTCGTGGTATTTTGGATTTCCCGCTAACTCTATCCCAGACTGGGATACCTTCGAGAGAATGTTCAGGAGTAAGTACGCAGTCCAAAAGACTCACGCTACCCTCATGAAAGGATTGTGTGCATTAAAGAAAGAGAAAAAGGAAAAATTGCACAGCTTCACACAAAGGTTTGCGGCATATCTTAAAAATTTCTCTGAAACAGATAAGCCTTCAGACAAAGTACTGATCAAATACTATACTTCAGCTTTGGGTCCTGATTTAGCCATGTTTGCAAAAGGTAGGGCCAAGCCTACCTTAACAGAGACCTATGAAGAGGCAGAAGTGGTGGAAGTACAAAGAGAAAGTGTGGAGGACTATCTGGAACAATCAGGAGAGAAAGGTGCGGGAAGAAAAACCTTATTGTTCACTAAGCCTAAAGAAGAAAAGACACCAGACTATGAAAGCATGGCTAAAATGATGCAAAAGCTGTCCAATAAGATCATAGACTTAGAAAAGGAAAAAGAAGCACAAAAGTTCTTCAGGCCATATTATAAGAAAAGGGAGGATGGCAATCAGACCCAACCTTCCCCTCAAAAAACTGCATCCATGAATCTGATAGAGATAGGGATGGAAAATTTCTGTACTTTTCATCAACAGCCTCATTCAGAAAAGAACTGTCCGCAATGGATAAATTCAATGACATTGGTCATGAATCAGATGTTGGATTCAATATTAACGGAGGAAGATGAAGATGAAAAGAACAAAAATGTTGCTTCCACTTCTACAAAAGGGCAGGAGGACGAGACCATGGCATTATGGAATTCTGTCTCCTTACTCGATGCAGAGGAGGAAAATACCCAGGGACAAAAAGATATCAGGGAGACTAACGTGATAACTAGGAGCAAAGGGGTGGTTAGTGATGACAGTCTTCTGCTCCCAAAGATTCAAAGGCTGCAAAGAAATATAAAAAAGAAATTTCAAGACAAATCATTGGCTGATCAGATTCCGGAATTTACCATTACCAGCCAGGATTCGAAGCAAAATAGAATGCTGCCTAAGCCAAATGAAGAGAATGTGAGTGCTGATAAATCTCAGTCCACTAGACAACTAATCGAATATGACATTGTCGAAGATATAAAGAAGATAAAGGCAAACGTCCCGCTGTTTGAAATGTGCAAAGTACCTCGACAGAAAGAAAGGTTGTTGAAAGCACTGGAAACATCAGAAGAAAAGATGCCCGCTGACAATCAGCCTCGGGAGGAAGAAGAAATTGGGGAAGCTGGCGTTGGAGGTAAGTCTAAAACTAAAAATCCACCTTTCCTCTTGACGTTTGAAATTTTTAATCATAACGTGCACAATTGTCTAGCGGATTCAGGGGCATCAATTAATGTCATGCCCATATCAGTATGTAAGAAAATAAATGGGCAGCCTAAGCCAACCACGTGGAGGGTGGTGCAGTTGGATAGGACAGACGTCAAGGTAGTTCGTGAGATGGAAGACGTTCTAATTCGCTTGGCGTCCGATGATAGAGTGTGCCAAGTTATTAACATTGTAGTGGCTAACATACCAGATGCTTACGGCCTGGTCCTGAGCAGAGATTGGTCAGCCAAATTAAATGGGTATTTCGCCACAGATTGGTCACATCTTTGGTTGCCGCACAAAGGGAGTCCTAATCAGATCAAGGTTTTGAGAGAACCTCACATGAAGTACAATGTCACTCAATTGGATGGGAAGAATGTACCAGTCGAATCTGTATTGGGAAACTACTTTCTCGAGCTGGAACCAGGGAATTATCAAGCGGAAGAGGCCAGCGACACATCTGATGCCCAGCCTGATCTTCTTCATTTTTCTCAGGCTGATGATATTGACTGTAAAATAGTAGATTTAGCAGTAGGGGTAGATTATTTTTCAGTAGATAATGTTTTTTGGACCTTAGTTTTTGATGGATCGAAAACATTAGAGGGGTCAAGGGCCGGCTGCATCCTTATTGATCCACAAAAAAATAAACACTTCCTGTCCTGTAGACTAGAGTTTGAGTGTACTAACAACACAACTGAGTATGAAGCGCTGCTGCAGGGACTCAAGAAAGCAATTGAGCTACAGGTTAGTAATTTAAAAGTTTTTGGGGACTCAGAAATAGTTGTAAAGCAAATAAGAAATCAAATACACTGTGTTTCCCCTCATTTGAAAGCTTACCAAAACGAGGTATGGGATTTGCTTAAAAATTTTCATGCATTTAACATTATTTCAATCCCAAGAATAAAAAATGTAGCCCCTGATCTTCTAGCTACATCAACCACCAGATTGGTTCCCACTAATAACAAATGCTCTATTGAATTACTTTTCATGCCATCAGTTCCCGACATGATCACCAACTTGCGAGTATTTGACGATGATCAGCAAATAATTGAATGCTTGACAAACGAAGAGGTTTTTAAAGGAGCCATTATCGACGATGAGGAACAGCAGGCTGAAATGAAATATGACAATTTCACTCCCAAAGGGGTCAGGATGTTAGAGACGATGTTTGAATTGAACGAGAAATTTAGAAGACCCGCTAATGTGAAGACGCACAGCTCAACTCTACAGTTCGAGCTAATAAATTTAGGGACTGAAACGGAGCCTAAGTTCGTGAACCTCGGCAAATGCTGTTCACCAGCAGAAAGAGACAAGTTCCTCAGTTTGTTTAAGCAGTACAAAGATGTCTTTGCATGGACGTATGTAGATTTAAAAACCTATGACACTAATATCATCAAACATATCATTCCTATTAAAGCAGGCGTCAAGCCATATCAGCAGCCGCTGAGGAAGATGCACCCAAAGCTGGAACCACTAATCCAGAGCGAAGTGAAGAAATTGTTAGATGCTAGGATTATTTTTAAAGTCCGGCATTTAGAATGGGTGTCAAATTTAGTGCCGGTTAGAAAAAAGTCGGGAGAAATCAGACTGTGCGTCGACTTCAGAAACTTAAACCGTGCATCAGACAAAGACAATTATCCGGTGCCTCCCATGGAGAAAATGCTACAGATGGTTTCTGGTTCTGAATTTTTTTCATTGTTAGATGGATTCTCGGGCTACAACCAAGTGTTAGTGGCTGAGGAAGATATATTGAAGACAACATTCAGAACTAAATGGGGAACTTTCGCATATAGAAGAATGCCTTTTGGCCTAATTAATGCTGGCGCAACATTTCAGAGAGTTATGGACATAGCTTTCCACGGACTGATTGGGCGAAGTGTGGTGGTCTACCTTGATGACATAACAATATTTTCAAAGAAAAGAGGGGAGCACACGTTCCACCTAAAGCAAATTTTCGAGCGCTGTCGGAAGTATGGCATTTCCCTAAATCCTAAGAAGTGCGTATTCACGGTCATAGAAGGCAAGTTACTGGGGCATATAGTTTCAAAGAGAGGTATATCTATAGACCTAGAAAGAATTAAGGCCATTGAACAAATCCCCATGCCCCATAATAAAAAAGGGATGCAATCCTTCATGGGAACGATAAATTTCGTGCATAGGTTTGTGCCTGATTTTGCCCAGACTATTAAACCACTATAGCAGATGGTCAAGCAAAACGCACAGTTTAAGTGGACTGAGACTGAAAAGAAGGCTTTCAGTAAAATCAAGACTACTGTTGCACATGCGCCTTCTCTGAAAAGTCTAGACTTTGACAAGGACTTCATTGTGTATACATTTGCGTCCGATGACTCATTGGCAGCCGTACTTACGCAAAAGGAAAATGGGGGTGATGAATTCCCAATTTCTTTTATGAGCAATGGGCTACAAGGGGCTGAATTAAACTACCTAGCCATTGATAAGCAGGCATACGCAGTATTTAAGGCAGTAAAGCAATTCAGGCCTTATATACTAAAAAATCGGACCAAGGTAATAGTCCCTTACCCAGCTGTAAGATCCCTTCTCATTCAAAAAGAATTAGGAGAAAGAAGGGGCAACTAGGTAACAGCGCTTCAACAATACGATCTTGAATTCAAGCCAGCTACTATAGTAAAAGGTCAAGGGTTATGCAAACTGATGACTGGGAAGACAAACAATGAAGAACAAGCATGGAAAGACGAAGCTGATTTGCATGTAATGGATGTTTGCCCTTTATTCACATCTCCTGAATCATGGTATAGAGATCTTGTGCATTACTTACAGTCAGGGGTGTTACCGAAACATTGGAGTTCCAAACAAAGAAGAGCTCTGCGTCTGAAATCAGCTTCTTATCAAATCGTAGAAGGCGTATTGTTCAGAAAAAACTATGATGGAGTCCTCCTAAGATGCTTGGAGAAAGAAGATGCTGAGAAAGTAATGTCTGAATTGCACGATGGCCCGGCTGGGGGACATTATTCAAGGGACACTACAGCCCACAAGGTTCTCAGAGCCGGTTACTACTGGCCAACACTTTTTAGGGATGCACATGCACACATCAGAAAATGTGATACTTGCCAAAGATGTGGTGGAAGACAACCTAGAGCAGCAGCACCTCTAAAGCCGGTAATGATCACAGAGCCTTTTGAACAATGGGGAATAGACGTCATTGGAGAAATAAAGCCAAATTCTTCCCTGCTGCACAAGTATATTCTTACTACAACTGATTATTTCACTCGCTGGGTCGAGGCTATCCCATTGCGCAAGATAAACGAAGATGAAGTCATTAGCTTCTTACAAGATCATATCGTGACCAAGTTTGGAGTTCCAGTTTCGTTAGTTTTTGATAATGCTAAATACTTTTCATCCATTAAATTGACTACATTTTCTCATGAGAAAGGGATAAAATTACATTACTCTGCTAACTACTACCCGCAAGGGAATGGCCTAGCTGAATCCTCCAATAAGAATCTCATTAGAATCCTGAAGAAGACTGTCATAGAAAACCAGCGAAGTTGGCACTCAGCCTTACCAAACGCCCTGTGGGCTGACAGAGTTACCCCCAAGTCTGCAGTAGGAGTGTCACCCTATACCCTTGTGTACGGAAAGGAAGCCATCTTGCCTCCCAATATTCTGCTACTGTCTTCCATACTAGCTCAAGAGTCTAGGGGGTCGGATGATGAGGTTCTGCAAATAAGAATATATAATCTCCTAAAAGCAGAAGAAGCTATATCCAAGGCTAGAGAACGTTTCAAACAACAACAAGAGGTAGTCAAAAGATGGTTTGACAAACATAAAGCTGGGAAAAAGGACTTTTAAGTAGGAGACTTAGTCCTTAAGTGGGACCACCCCCACGATGAAAAAGGAAAGCATACCAAATTCCAGTAGTTGTGGGTAGGCCCGTTTCAAATCACGGCAAAACTTGGCCCTGCTACTTTTATGCTACAAGATTTACAGGGATGGGAAGAGAACTTGCCAGTTAATGGTTTGGTTCTCAAGCCTTACTTTTCTTGAAGTTTCTTTGAGTTTTTCTGTTTTTGTACATAAATAAGCTGTTTGTTTGCCTTTTGAGTCATGTTTTCTTTTGGTTTAATTTAAGTCTTTTGGTTTCAATAAAGGGGCGTAACTCGTGGTTAGTTGGGGGACACCAAAATCTCTGGGAATGGTAGACTTTCTGAGTAGTCAGACTGTGCATTGCTATGTGAATTTCTTCCAGTCTAATAGTTTTCTTGAAATCTCTGTGTGTATTGAAGTCCTGCTTAAATCCTTACAAGATAAACTGGATCCAAAGAGTCTAGAATACTATGTTGAGGCTCCATCCACTTTACACTTAAAGGTCTAAGGGGCGATAACAGGGGACCCATGGAGAAGAGAAAGATGAACAGAGTGTTAAATATAAATGATCCCATGCCAGGAAACAAATGCCAAAAGATTGATAAGAGTCAGAATTCCTATGAAGACACCATGCATCAAAGCAAAGGCTGAATCATAAGTACTAAATTGCCGAAGTATCCTCTACGCCCGTGAGCTGAAACATTAAGCACACCACTCACACAAAAGGGCACTATGGGATAGAGGATCGTGAATTTAAATTCAGTAAGAAAGGCACACATTAAGACTCATATGAAAGGGGACAAAAGTCCAAAAGCACAAAAGCTGCTAAAATGGCATGGGAATGAGGAACAAATGAACATTTCTGCTCATCACCTGCTACAATCCTGTGGTGTCAAATGATGTCAGCCACCTGAAAGCAAATTAATAATGAACTCATTTTTGGCCTCAAAAGAGTTATCCGGACTTGAAAGTCTTGGTTTCCACCTCCCACATTGGACTAGCATCAATGATTAAGGTACACACTTATGTTATTGAGAAATCTATATAGCTGGAGGAGTTCAATGGATGTGTTTTTGCGGAACAGTCTGCTGTTCGAAGAGAAAACACCCAGAGATCTAGGTTCACCGGGGAATCGCCAGTTGTTGCTCCCGCAACTTTTTCTCCCTGATTTTAATATATATATATTTTTTTTATTTTATTTTTTTACTTAAACTCTGGGCCCCTCCTCCTCAATTTTTTGCTTGGTGATTGTTAAAAGCTTAATCCTCTCTGGCATATCTTTTTTCATTGCACTTTGAAAATAGATGTCCGCAGGTTTATATGTGCCTCGTTCTTTTTGGTCTGATTCATGAGTGTCTTTTTTTACTGGCCGAAGAGAAGGAAAAAACTTGTTCTTTTGAGTTGCCTTTCTATGAAGGAGCGAACCTAGCTATGCCTGAGCCTTAAAGCGGTTTGAATCCTCGATTTTTTCTATAAATCGGGCCTCTTTTGTCAGATTGGAAGCTGCGAAGTTCCATCTCATCCGCCATTGCGACTCCTAGATCATTTTTTTCACCCGAAGTATGATCCATCCGACGCTCGATTCGTTTGGTTTAAATCGCTTGTCCATAAGTTTCCGCTCGCCCGCTGTTGCAGCCGGGAGGAGATAGTTGGCTTCCGATTCAAGTATCATCCGACGTCCGACCTTGTCTTCCCCTGCCCGAACTAAGTTTTTCACCTCGTCGCCTGTCTCTAGCCATCGTTCTGTCCGCCGTTGCAGATGAGCCACCCATCCTGGTCTCAGAAGCACTCTTCCCCTCGATGTCCGATTCGCACCTTTTCGCCCGTGTTTTCGAGCACCCGGTCCTTGTACTCATCCGTCGTTGCGGCCCTCGAAGTCTTGTCCCATCCGATGCATAAGCTTGCCGACCGCCGATTTATAATTTTGACGCCCCAAGCTCTAGCAAGTACTCGCCCGGATGAACCAGGCTAGCTTCTTGCGGACTTATCATTTTGATTAGAAATTTTAAATGCTTAAGATCTCAGTTCAATGAATAATGCACCAAAGTTGTCTACAGGAGGAATCCCATAGATCATTGAAGCAACCTAGAGTGGAGGAAAGGACAAAACAAATGAAGGACAGAGGCACCGATGAGGAAGACTCATCAGTTACTGGTCAGAAGATAAACGCTCATAGAGAATGATTGGGAAAGCGTAGCGGCCAAAAGAGGAAGCTGAAACGTTGAAGATGCTGGAGAGTCACATGCTGAGAGGCATCCCAAGGGGCAAGAGTTGTAGTTTAAATATTTGGAAGTAGGACTGAAAAGGGGCTTTTTCCCTTGGAAAATTTTGTACATGTTTGCTTGTAAGAGGAACTACTTCGTTTTGCAAAGGAAACTGCAATTTTGTCTACCAGAGAGAGTGTAAAGTGGAATGTATCAACGCAACTCAATGAATAATGTTGAAGAGGACCAATTTCGTTTTCAGCTGTGTTTCATTTGCTGTAAGAGTATTTAATGTTATGAACCTATGTTCTGGTTAAATGTTCTTCAGTAGTTTCTGGGATATTTTTTCACTGTGAGCAATAGATGTTGTTATAAAATGATCGGCTATCTGGTTATTTAAATATCTGTAAGCGTTCATGTACTTTAGAATAAGTGTCAGCTATCTGTGTTTCTTTTTAATGTATGTGAAAATGTATTGCTCATTCGAAATGATAATCTTGCTCCCTAGGGATAGTTTAGATAGTTAGTTTATTTATTTTTGTATCTAGTTTGGTTGCTCACGAGCAAAAGACGAGAGGTATGAACCTGCGCATCACTTTGTGACCGCTCCCTGCATCTTGATCACCCTGCATTTAGTTAGGCACTTGCATATCATTTCTTTAAGTCAAAATTACAAATTCCGGTGGATCGAGCCGCAACCGGCAAAAACCCTTGTTTGTTACTTTGACCTACGGTAGCCGGACCGTAAACCGGACAGATTCCCTATACCAAACAGTCAACGGGCTAGTTGGGAACGTTGATTGGGGAGAATCCCTTACTGTTGCCGCCTGTGAATTTCCAGGCCTCAACAGGTCCAATGCAGACATCATCCATTGGTGGCTGCAACTATTTTCTAACTTTTATAGATGATTACTCAAGAAAAACATGGGTATACTTTTTGAAGCATAAATATAATGCATTTGGTTATTTTCAGTAGTTCAAGGCACTCATGGAGAACCAGAGTGGTCATCGCATCAAGATCTTAAGGACCAACAGAGGAGGTGAATATGTTTCAAATGAATTTCTAAATTTTTGCAAGACCCATGGCATCTAGAAACAATTCACTGCACGGTATACACCTCAGTAGAACGGTATAGCCGAAAGAAAGAACGGAACCATCATGGAGATGGGACGCAGCATGTTGGCAGCCAAGCATTTTCCAAATGAGTATTGGGGTGAAACAATCGCAACTGCCATATACATTATGAAGTGGTGTCCAACAAAGAGTATGAAGAACAAAGTTCTGCAAGAAGCATGGACAGGTATGAATCATAGTGTTTCACATTTAAAAGTTTTTGGTTGTGTTGCATATGCTCATGTTCCAGATGAGCTGAGAAGGAAACTAGATAAGAAGGGACAAAAATGTATTTTTGTCGTCTATTCAGAAGACACAAAAGCATACAAGTTGTATGACCCCTTCACAAGGAAAGTGATAATTAGACGGGATGTTCAATTTGTCGAGAATGAATCATGGGATGGAACCATCAACATAAATTGTTGGAGCAGGGTCCCGCAGCTACAGGAAAAGCTGCTATAGCGGAACAAGGAAGTCAAAGGAAACAATACCTTAAGCGGCCGAGAAGAGAGAGCTCAACCACTGCATTGAAGGCAGCGGCGACGACAGGAGGGCTCAGCTATCCTCATAAAGAGAAAAGGAGCAATGGGCTGGGGTATTGAAGACAAAGGACAGAATGGGAGCAATCGAGGAAGCGGCGCCCATACCCACGATCAGCGTCGGGAAGCGTGGAAGACTGCAAAAAGCTGTGAAGTGACGGAAAGCGGCAGTTCAAAGTACAGATAGGCCGACTGTCATAGATTAGGGTTTTTTGGGTTACTGTTGGGAAAGGCCCACAGTTTTGTATCATGGTGAGACCTTCGGGCCACCTATTTAAGCATGTATTTTGTATTATGAAAGGTTAGCTAGTCAGTTGGTTTGTTAGCTCGTAGACAGTGAGCCAGTCAGTTAGTTGGTTGTTTTGTATTGTAAGATTCAAGCTCTGGTTCTGTTATTGAGTTTGTAGTATCTTACTATAACCAGTAGCCGACTCCTTGAGCATGTATGTAACAATCCGCAGGGAGAGAGAGAGAGAGAGAGAGAGAGAGAGAGAGAGAGAGAGTATATTGTAGAAGAAAGCAATATAGAAAGAGAAGAGATCTAAGAGAAGGGCTCCCAGCTGTGTGCGTGGAGTTTCCCAGAAGATCTCAAGCTACATAATAGGTTAACGGTGGAACTGTGTTTACTCTCTCAAGATATAATATAAAAACCAGTTCCTGTGGATGTAGCTTCCTCCCCTTGAAGTGAACCACGTAAAATTCGTGTGTTATGCGACTGTTTCATGAAATTGTGCTCTAATTATGTGTTCTCTGTTATCTGTTACATGAACTTTGCTTATCAGTTAGTGAATGCATGTATGCTACCCTTCAGTTTATAGTAACTTAGAACGTTAAATGCAATTTGAATGTATCAAGTATTATGTATATGAGTTTATCAGTGCTTGATTCACAACAGTATAGTTACAGTGTTAAGTGACTTCTATATATGAGTTCAGTGAGTTGAGAGTGCTTGATGCTAGGTGTGTTAAACTGTAGAAGCTTAAGAGAAGTTGTTTAACACCTTAGAGGAAGGATAACTGAGCTATTATACCCAGAGAGAAAGATTCTGAACCTTGAGAGTTGGTGAGCATATTAAGCCTTACCATAGAAAATATTGCGGCGTAGAAAGGTGATATTGCACTGTCGAAGGAGCTGCGGTATGAGATATCACCGGTTAAGAGTTGAGAATAAGAGAAGGTTTGCGCATCGCCTTAGAAGCTGCGATGCGATAAGAGCCAGTCCCAGAGAAGAGTCATCTATAAAGAGAGAAACAACACCTCGCAGAGAGATCCCGCCGGTTAATCAGAGTAAGAGGAACCTAGGATGCTACAGAACCTGGTTGAGGACACCTGAGTCTTCAACCACCCCATCTAGGATCACTTTGGGTGAGACTTAAAGCCGTTCTGTGGTCTGTCGTCGAAAGGGCCAGTGAGCTAGGGGTTTCGTTGGTACATTAAAGTAAACCCAGGTCTACCCATAGTAACCAACAAATGGTTCTGTTGCCGGTTTTGAACAAACTGAAGAGATAATGTTCTGTTGGCATCCTACTAAAGAAGAACTTAACCACTGGGTTGAGTCTAAGGAGAGAGAATTTGCTGAGAAACAAAACAAGAGTCCTACATTGAGTACAGAGGACTGGTTACAAAAACATATCTTCACAGACCTACATGAGATATTTTTTGCGACCTATGCTAATGAGTTGTACGATTGGTTATTAAAGTTGAATGATAAGCACGTATTCAAGAAGAAAAGGAACATTGTCTAGACACCGGATTTGATTCACACCGTGAAGACCGTAGATAATGCCATTTCGTGGGTAGTAGACTTCTGGCTTGTGAGTGTGCTAGAAGGTTTCATTACAGAGTTTGCAGTTGATCAAAGAAAGAGTTTCAGCGAAGCAGAGAGGTACTTCTTCAAAGGATATCGTGGTAAGTACCTAAACTCTTTAAATTTGTCCCTTAAGATGTTATTGCATGAAAAAGGAGTACTCGATATATTCTTAGATGAATAAGTTAAGTAAGTGTAATGTCACAAGAGTTTGAGAGTGATTTTGAAGAAATTGGATGTACACGTAGCGGTAAGAAATATAAAGTAGATTTCAGATCTTCCTTCTTTGAAGACATTTCAGACAGTACTAGAGAACAGAGTCAGATTAATAAAGAAAGAACATTAGGGGGTATCCCTTACCACCCTTATACCCCACAAAAACCGACCAGGACTCAAAATAATCCTGCAGGAACTCCATCTAGTAGTTCACACACAGTACATACTACCTCTACATCACCTACATCTACACCACCAAGTGGTAGTAATACAGCAAATCATAATCCACCACGTAGAAACAGAATGGGGGATCACATGAAGTTACCTACCTTCACGGGTACAGGGGCAAAAGACCCAGAACAGCATTGGTTCCTATGTGAAGCTATATGGACTATTAAACAGATCCAAGATGATAATACTAAGCTTGTCCAATTGGCCACTACACTTAGAGAAAGAGCTCTAACATGGTATATGAAGTATACATCAACGCAGATCAGAACCCTCGTAGAGGTCAGGACCGCAATGATTAAAGAATTTAAGAAACCCAAGTCTGAGTCGCAATGCATCACAGAGCTTAAAGACATCAAACAATTACCCATAGAGTCAGTATGGGACTTTGATCAGAAATTTAAATCCCTTATCGACCAAGTTAGCTTTGAGTTTGCACCGGAGCAGCACAAGGAATAGTTCATCGCAACACTTCTCCCTCATATCAGACTTCCACTAATGCAACAAAGACTTCGTATGCAGGATGAAGCATTGGAAATGGCAATGAAACTAGAGGCATCACCTCTAGCTGAGACTAGTGCAGGTATGACAAACTTGCAAAACCAGTTAGCCAATCTCACGTTACAGTTACATGAGATTAAGAAAGGAAAAGAGGTTGCACAAGAATTATGGTGCACAAAGTGTAAAGGACAGGGCCATACTAAAGATAACTATCCACTATTTGTTGAGTATTTAGCAAGTGGAGCTCCTAACCCCTTAGTACAGAATCAAGGGCCATGGTGTGAAATATGTAGAACAAGAAGACATAGACCACAGGAATGCCCTTTACTTCAGAAGTATGTACAAACTCCCAAGAATTTATACTGTAACTTCTGTAAGTCAGTAGGACATGATGGAAATAATTGCAAAGCTTATGATCTCATGGTAGAGAGAAAACATGACTTCTACAGAGTTCAATCAGAGACATCAGGTCCAGCAGTAGGACTACAGCATGAACCGGCTCATGATGGCCATGGTGGAGGATTCAAAGGATGAGGCCGTGGTGGAGGCTTTGGCCGTGGCCATCGGCCAATTATTTGTTACAACTATGGAGTTGTAAGACATTTTGCTAGGGATTGTCAGAACCCTACTACAACATGTAAATAGTGTAAGTCCTATGATCACACTATAGAAGAATGTCCTATCTTGATAGCTAAGATTAAGGACCCTAACCCAGCACTAAACCAGAATATTCAGCTTATTGCTGCTGAGCAGAACGAACCAGAACCAAGAGTCAATATTGTGACTCACAGTGGTGCTTCTACTAGTAGCGCATCGCAGGATGCCAGAAATAATACAGGTCTAGAGTGGGTGCATAAAGCCACTAATAAATCAACACCACTTGACCTGCAGAAGAAAAAAAAAACTTTTCAACAAGCTAAAACTTTCTCTACTGACCCTACACCATCAGGATCGTAGGTATTGCCTTGTAGGGGCGTACCGCAGCAGACACCTTGTGGCGTTAGTCCTGTGCAGACATTACAGGCTACCACATCTGGAAGGTGCGACGAGGATGAGTTGACAGGAAGTGTATAATCTTTCCTGCGAAGCTGCTTAAAACTCGTGAGAAATGAGAAAGCCATAGGAGAGCTTCAGTGCATCATAGATCAGTATCAATAGTATTCTTCCATGAACAGTGCACAGTGTGCTGTTCATAATATTATGGGCCATACAAGAATAGGAAGAGAAATGAGACTCACAGCGCAAATTGGAGAATTTGAAATGGATGAGGTAATCCTAGATTTAGGATCAGAGGTAAATGTTCTGACTAAGCAGACATGGGAATATATGGGTAGCCCTATGATAGCCAGATCACCTATCCATCTATGATTAGCTAATCAATAGAGGGTATCGCCACTGGGTCAATTACCGCAAGTGCCAGTTGATATTGATGGAGTTCGCAGCTTTGCAGATTTTGAAATCATAGAAATCATTGGCGATAGTAGACCATATCCAGCTTTACTAGGTATTGATTGGGCAATTGATAACATGGCTGTTATCGATTTGAAGAAAAGATAGATGACCTTTGAGGATAAACAGATTCGGGTCATCGCACCATTGGATCCTTTTCAGGGTCCTAGATACACTAAACCTATCAGAGCAGAGGAAGAGATGCGTAATATGGAGAGCCTCTATCAAATGACTACTAATGAGAGTGATTATATCAATCCGACCGAAGAAGGAAATATTAGTTGGCGATGCGATAGCTCATGCGCATCAGACTCGAAGGTTGGTTTAGAAAAATGGCAGAATAAACTTTATGAAGTCTCAGATCGCAGATGTGCGTTTATGACTAAGTCACTACGATGGATTGGCACAAAGATTAAGAATATTCCATTATTTGATGGCTTAGCAGATGTCAATGACTTTTTGCAGCAGTTTGAACGGGAAATCCCTCATGAGCAGAGGATGGCAGACATTGACCTTGCAGTAAGAGCCACACCTGCAAGATGGTGGCATGCACATAAAGAACATATCGAATCATGGGATGATTTCAAGAGATTGATGATGATTAGATTCTTTAATGACAAGGAGTGTGTATAGCAGAAATACACAGGAGAAAGTGACCCCAGGTCACATATTGAGATTTGTGAACAGAATTGGTTGGACATTCCTGAGAATGAATGGGTTCACCTATTCATTCACATTTTAGACACAGTGCCAAGGAACTGGTACACTGAGACAGAGTTGCGCAGAGGAACCATTACATGGCCACTTATGATAGACAGCTTTGAACTCACTTTCACTTTTGAATATGAGTATCCAAGCATTGATCAGGCTCTAGATATTATAAAGACTAGGATATTTGATGACTGTACCCTATCAGTGTCTGCTCAACCTAATTGGGCTATCCAATTAGAACATGCGCTAGAGTGTTACAAATTCCCAGAAGAGTCAGGCGATGAGGATGAGAATCCTCGCAGTATCAACATTCCAGAGTCAGAAGGGACTCGTGAAGTTCATGGACCGAAGCTAGAGATTCCAGCTATCACAAAGCCTATTAAGATTAAAAAGATCAATATTGGCACAAAAACAGAACCAAAGTTTGCTTCTATTTGAGACTATTGGGATAATGAAACAGTAGGACACATCGTAGATCTGTTACATGACTATCAGGACTTATTTCCCACTAAGTTTATAGAGATGAAGGGAATAGTAGGAGATTTGGGAGTCATGAGGATACCTTTGAAAGCGGATGCTAGGCCGGTTAAGCAGCATCCATACAGATTAAATCCTCGTTATAATGAAAAAGTTAAGGATGAGATTGATAAGATGCTAGCAGCAGGAATCATTGAGCCTGTAGAAGAGAGTGAATGGGTTAGTCCCATGGTTGTGCAGGAAAAGAAAACAAAAGCAGAAATAAGGATTTGTGTCGATTTGTGCAAACTCAATGATGCATCGCTTCATGACCCATTTCCGACACCTTTTACTGATGAAGTTTTAGACAATGTGGGAGGACAGGAGGTCTACTCCTTCACTGATGGCTTTTTAGGCTATCACCAGATAAGAATCCATCCAGAGGATCGACATAAGACCACCTTTGCAACAAAATGGGGCTCATTCAGTATACGGTAATGCCCTTTGGTCTTAAAAATGCACCAGCTATTTTTTCGAGAGTAGTAGTTGATGTCTTTAAGGAATACATCCATAAATTCTTAGAATTCTATTTTGATGATTGGACTGTATTTGGATTAATCAAAAAGCATATAGGAGATTTAAGGCTCATGTTGGAGAAATGTAGGCAATATCGGATTTCTCTTAACTTGAAGAAATGTATATTCTGTGCGCCATTTGGTATTTTGTTGGGTCATATTGTTTGCAGACAGGGCTTGATGGTAGATCCCTCAAAGATTTCCATCATCGTAAATATTTCGGCACCCAACTCAGTCAAGCAATTGAGGACAGTTCTTGGTCATACCGGGTACTATAGAAAATTCATCAAGGGTTATGCAAAGATCACAGCACCTATGGAAAAGTTGTTAAAGAAAGATGTAAAATTCCTATGGAATGAGGAATTCCAGCAAAGTTTAGACACCCTTAAAGAGAAGATGGTCACAGCACCCATCTTAGTATTTCCAGAATGGACCAAGACATTTCATGTACATGTGGATGCATCTGGCATCGTACTAGGGATTGTCTTAACACAGCCAAGAGAAGGAGGTATCGATCACCCTATCGCATACTCAAGCAGAAAGTTATCTACCGCAGAAAAGAACTACACCACTACTGAAAGCGAAGGATTAGCTATGGTGTATGCTCTACAGAAGTTCAGGCACTACCTGTTGGGTGCCCCATTCAAGATGTTCACTGACTATTCCGCTTTAAAGTACTTGGTCAATAAACCAGTGTTAGGGGGAAGGATCTGCAGATGGTTACTCCTATTTCAGGAGTATGATTTTGAAATTATTGTAAAACCAGGGAGATTAAATGTTGGACCTGATCATCTATCGCGAATAGATTCAGGAGAAGAACCAAGTAATTTAGAGGATAATTTGTCAGATGCGCAATTATTTTCTATCTAGATCGCAGATGAGTATTACGCATATATTATTCACTTTCTCACTACAGGGTGCCCTCCAACTGTGTTTACTAAGCAGAAAAAGAAACAATTAGTTGTTAAAGCAGCAGACTTCACTTTGATCGCAGGACATTTATATAAGTTAGGTCCAGATGAAGTCCTGCGCAGATGCGTGATGCCGCACGAGAAAGAGGCCATTATCAGGGAAGCACATTCAGGTACCGAAGGAGGTCATTGCACAAGAAAGTCAACTGCACATAAAATTTTAGCTGCAGGATTATGGTGGCCTACTTTGCATAAAGACACTGAGGAGTTTTGCAGATGCTGCGATATCTGCCAGAGAGTAGGAAAACCTTAGCGGAGAGATGAAATGCTGCTGCGACCACAGATTACGCTGCGGACATTTGATAAGTGGGATACAGATTTCATGGGTCCTATCAACCCACCAGGAAAGTGAACTGGTGTGAGATACATCATCACAAGAACAGAATACCTCACCAGGTGGGTAGAGGCCAAAGCAGTAAGGAATTGTGATGCTGCTACAGCTGCACAATTCATTTTTGAAAACATCATAAGTAGATTTGGATGTCCAGCAATTTTGATGATTAACCAAGGCACACACTTTCTGAATCGCACTATTGAGGCCTTGATGAAGAAATTTTAAATACAGCACCATAAGAGCACTCCCTACCACCCACAAGCGAATGGTATGGTGGAGACTTTTAACAAGATTCTAGAAAATGCTCTTACTAAGATCTGTAATAGCAAAAGAGACGATTGAGACCTCAGGGTTAATGCTGTATTATGGGCTTATAGGACTACATGCAAGGAACTTACAAGACATACACCTTTTAGCTTGGTGTATGGACAAGAGGCTGTTATGCCTATGGAATATATTATTCCCAGTTTAATAATTGCTCAAATTACCGAAATGGCTGATACATATACGATGAATGAAAGATTAGCGCAGTTGCTTGCCTTAGAATAAGACAGATTCATCGCAGGATTCCATCAGAAAGTGCAAAAGGCACGAGAAAAATATTGGCATGACAGGCACATCAAGAGGAAGATTTTTCATATAGGAGACCTAGTGCTCCTTTATAACAGCAAGTTTGTTAAGTTTCCATGGAAGTTCAAGACACATTGGTTGCGGCCATATCAGATTCAACAAGTTACAGAAGGAGGTGTCGTTCAGCTCAGTAAACTGAACAGGGAACTTGTTCCTACCTTAATTAATGGTAGTAGGCTCAAGCTTTATAGTGACATCCACTCCACCTCCCAATCCTAACTCAGAGAACTAGGATGTGCAGATGTCCAGTGTAGTTGAAAGGAGGCATCGCACTCATAACTAGTCTACGCGAAAAAGAAAAAGAAAAATGTTCTAAGTATGAGGAATTGCAGTGTTGCACAAGTCATAGGACGCTTGCGGAGTTTTTTTTTTAATGTTGCAGAGTTCATGCCAGCACTTTGGTTCAGGATGATGCGGTATGGCATCGCAGCAAGGCAATGTTCCCCGTGCCACGTGGATGATTTTTGAAAAGGGACAGAGGGCCAGTCACTTCGCCTTCTGACAAACAGTTAATCCAGATATGACAGGTATACGTTGCCCTAGATTTGGAAACAATACAGTGATTTTCCCAGATTTGGTAAATCTTGGTCAAGACCGGTGCCTGTGCAAAATTTTCGAAGGAAATTTGATCGAATTTTCAGCAATTAATGAGGATCGAAACGACGGGTGTTGTCTTGTCCATGCAATAAATGCTGCTGACGGGTCCAGCCTAAGTGACCGTTCCTTCAGAGATTATCGCCTTCATTATAAATACATAGATCATTCACACATAAGGGTTACTTTTGTGATTTCTGAGAGCCATAGAGTAATTTGTAGAGTTTTCCCTGTGCAGAGATACTCCAGTTACAGAGTGCTAGTTTCCCATTTTTGCAGCCATTGCTAGTCCAGAGTATTGCACTGGGTGGTCTCTGTCCGAGGAGGAACATTTAGAAGACATTGTGCGACGATTTCAGAGTGGTGGCTTCATGTCTGCTATGACAATGCCGCACAAGGTTGTGAAATTAGGTGCACCACAGGTTAGACAGACGCCAAGGATGAGGAGTCAAGCTCAGATAGTAGAAGAGTCCAGCCCAAAGCAGAGAAGAAGAAAAGTGAGAAAAAGAAAGAAAAGGGCTCCCGGCTGTGCGTGTGGAGTTTCCTAGAAGATCTCACAGAAAGAAAAAAGGACCAAGAAACAGGCATCCGAGACTCAAAAAAACAAAAGGAAACGGGAAAGGAACGAAGCAGAGATGTTGAAAATGAGAGAGATACATAAAATGTCAAAGAAGGTAGTTACATTAAAGCTGGAAAAGGACATGTCTCCTCATGGAAGTTTTTACCAATGAGCATATATCCTAGTAAAGTCAAATTATTGGAATGAAGATCAACTTAAATATACGCTGAAAGACATCTACTTTCCATAAATTCAGATTAATGATGGCTTTGATGAATCTGTTCGGACAAGCGCTCCAGTAGAATTTGAAGTGAATGGTACAAACCTGACCGAGGTAGAAGGAGGTGAGGTCGTTGCAACAAATTTAACAGCGTATAAATGGTCCACCATTTAGTCTGGAGCTTCACTTAAGGAAAGTGTTGACACTATTTTAGAGGAAGCGGCACAAGACTATGTCGAAGCTATGGATAAAGAGGTCGTGGGACTCAGAGAGAGATTCACAAGGACTTCGCAGGAAGCCAAGGAGAAGTTATAGCAAGAGAAGCCAGCTGTTAGTGGCTCAGGGACGAGCCACAAGTAAGTGTTAGGGGACTGTTGGAGAAGGGTCCCGCAGCTATAGGAAAAGCTGCTATAGCGGAACAAGGAAGTCAAAGGAAACAGTACCTTAAGCGGCCGAGAAGAGAGAGCTCAACCACTGCATTGAAGGCAGCGACGATGACAGGAGGGCTCAGCTACCCTCATAAAAAGAAAAGGAGCAACGGGCCGAGGTATTGAAGACAAAGGACAGAAGGGGAGAAACCGAGGAAGCGGCGCCCATACCCACGATCAGTGTCGAGAAGTGTGGAAGACTGCAGAAAGTTGTGGTGTGATGGAAAGCGGTAGTTCAAAGTATAGATAGGCCAACTGTCACAAATTATAGTTTTTTGGGTTACTGTTGGGAAAGGCCCACAGTTTTGTATCATGGTGAGACCTTCGGGCCACCTATTTAAGCATGTATTTTGTATTATGAAAGGTTAGCTAGTCAGTTGGTATGTTAGCTCGTAGACAGTGAGCCAGTCAGTTAGCTGGTCATTTTGTATTCTAAGAGTTGAGCTCTGGTTCTGTTATTGAGTCTGTAGTATCCTAATGTAACCATTAGCCGACTCCTTGAGTATGTATGTAACGATCCATAGGGATTGAGAGAGAGAGTATATTGTAGAAGAAATCAATATAGAAAGAGAAGAGATCTAAGAGAAGGACTCCCAGCTGTGTGTGTGGAGTTTCCCAAAAGATCTCAAGCTGCATAATAGGTTGCAGCGGAACTGTGTTTACTCTCTCAAAATATAATATAAAAACCAGTTCCTGTGGACGTAGCTTCCTCCTCTGGAAGTGAACCACGTAAAATCTGTGTGTTGTGCGACTGTTTCATGAGATTGTGCTCTACTTATGTGTTATCTGTTATCTATTACATGAACTTTGCTTATCAGTTAGTGAATGCATGTATGCTACCCTTCAGTTTACAGTAACTTAGAAGGTTAAATGCAAGTTGAATATATCAAGTATTCTGTATATGAGTTTATTAGTGCTTGATTCACAACAGTATAGTTACAGTATTAAGTGACTTCTATATATGAGTTCAGTGAGTTGAGAGTGCTTGATGCTAGGTGTGTTAAACTGTAGAAGCTTAAGAGAAGTTGTTTAACACCTTAGAGGAAGGATAACTGAGCTATTATACCCAGAGAGGAAGCTTCTGAACCTTGAGAGTTGGTGAGCATATTAATCCTTACCATAGGAAATATCGCGGCGTAGAAAGGCGATATCGCACTTTCGGAGGAGCTGCGGTGTGAGATATCGTCGGTTAAGAGTTGAGAAGAAGAGAAGGTTTGGGCATCGCCTTAGAAGCTGCGATGTGATAAGAGCCAGTCCCAGAGAAGAGTCAGCTATAAAGAGAGAAACTGCACCTCGCAGAGAGATCCTGTTGGTTAATCAGAGTAAGAGGAACCTAGGATGCTACAGAACCTGGTTGAGGACACCTAAGTCTTCAACCACCCCATCTAGGATCACTTCGGGTGAGACTTCAGGCTGTTCTACGGTCTGTCACCAAAAGGGCCAGTGATGCTCTATATTAATGGACTGTTCATTGTCTCTTTTGTCTCACCTGAACTAAATGAATGACTGTGATGAAATGGTTATCTTTCCTTTGATAAAAATGTCATGCATGTGTCTTTGTGATATCTTTATGTATATGTGACTCCATTTCCCAATGGTTATGTGTATTGTTTCAACCATCTATACAATCTCTAAGTGTTAATTTATATCTGGCCTTGTAAAATCTGTATCTGAGAGATCCCTCTCTGGAAAAAAAATCTAGTTTCTTTCTAAAAGTGGTTTTGTTGTTACCTTTGGGATTTACCTTTGCAACCTGGGTACATTCTGAGTGCTAACAAATTGGCTCCGTTTCCGGGGAATGAAAGTATACATCTGCCCTGGGAGAACGACAGAGTTTGAAGAAATATTTCTGTGGGCAAATAGGAGTTTTATCAGTAGGAAAGGTTGTATATTTGCCCTGGCGACTCCATTGTAAAACTTTTTCAGAACTTAAGGAGTCATTCTAGCTTCGAGAAGACACACGTGAAGTAATTCTGATACCGAAGTCTTGAAAAGTTTGGAAGATCTAGAAAATTTATTTAAGAGAAAAGATAAAGAAAATATAGGTTTTCCTTTGTTTGGTGCATCATCTTCTCAAGATTCTCCTATTGATCCAAAATGGGAAGTTAACGTGGGAAAAAGTTTGCTGAAAACCAAATCTGAGTCTGATCTTAAAAATACTGAGTTTAATTCTAGTAGATTAGAGTCTTATTTGTTGGATTCCTTCTGGAGAGATTTACAATAGACTACAAAAGCCAAAACATTTACTGTTCAAAATACTCAAAAGTCTTCAGTTCCCTTGAACCCACCTAGACCAATGGCAGCCAGATTTGCTCCCTTGTGTTTGCCTGCTTTATTACATGACCTTCCTCAGAATTATTCCCAAAGAATTTCTTTATTTGATGGAGAAGGTGACATAACCGCAAAACAACATGTTGCCAAGTTTGAAGATTTCATTGATTTAGAAGAAGTTGATTATCCAGATGTTAAAATGCGGTTGTTTACCCAAAGTTTGTCAGGTGAGGCAAAGAAATGGTTTAAATATTTGCCAGATGGGTCTATAATGAATTTTCAAGATTTTCAGAATGCATTTCTAGATAGATGGGATGATAAACAGAATCCTTTACAATTCTTGTCTCAGTATAATAGTCTCAAAAAAGGAGGTTTCGAATCTGTTCATGAATTTTCCAGCAGATTTATGAGGGTTTATAATTCTATTCCGGAAGACATAAAATCTTCTACAACTGCTACTAAACTACACTTCTTGAGTCAACCAACTGAAGTGAGCCGACTTAGTCGAAGACATGAAGTGAGCCGACTTAGTCGAAGACAAGAAGTGAACCGACTTGGTCGAAGCAACCGACTTGGTTGAAGAGAAGAAGACAGCCGACTTGGTCGAAGTGACATGTGGTCGAGGAAAAAACCGGTCGGACAAGTAAGTCGAAGTAAATTTAGTCGAGTGAAAGACCAACTAAAATTTATAAACTTGTCTAGTCGAGAGATAGGCAAGTTTCACCGATAAGTAAAAAAAAGAAAAAGTGGTCGGCGTGAAAAGTGAAAATTAAAATTTAATATCGACTGAGCCCTAAACTCAAGTTTAGTCGGCTTGGTTTTGGCTATCACACTTCCACCATCACAAGGAAGAGGAGAAGCAAAAGTTGACGCCGTATGTGAAGGCAATGAAGGAGGAGAAGAAGCACAAGCACATGGAGCATTTCGGGCAACTTGGAGCAGTTTCTGCAAGAACGTTTGCATTGGTATTATATATATTATCCATTTTTTTGTTTTTATCCATAGAATGTATAAAAATTTATATAGTCAATTTATTTGTTGTTTTTATCCATAGAATGTATTAATGGTGCTGTATATAATAACTAGGCGAATGGAGATATTAGTGTAATGTTGTGTGTATGCGAAAAACACCAACCTAAAAATGATCTAGAGAGTGGTGCGAGGCACAAGATTAAGGAGGAGATTGCGGCAACAGCGGCAGTGGGAGCAGGGGTCTACGTCTTCCACGAACATCACAAGAAGAAGGAATCCAAAAAGGAAATCAAAGAAAGTCATGCAGGCAAATGAAATGACCACCGGATCTCAGTGCATTTATGCATTTTAAATAATTTCCTCTTTAGCGAAGAGGTTTGTCATCTTGATCATTGATTTGATGTCACCGTCCTTTGTAGTATGCTCAATTTGTGACCTCACTAAACATTTTATGTTAATAATGCAAATATCATGTAACCGTTGTGTATTAAGGAAAATAATTCATAATATTGTGGAATTATTGTTGTCTTTCAACATTATCGTAAATTTGTAGGTTACAAAATAAAATAGGTCTTCCAAAGAAATATTTGGCCTGTGTATAATCTTGGCACAAGGATAAATTCCTTTCGAATAACTCTTCAACTAACATAAATATTGTTTTAAAAAACGTAGATGGTGAAGAATAATAATAATTATTATAATAAATATTGTTTTAAAAACTATTTATTTCAAAATAAATAGAATAATAAAATAAAAATATTATATCCGATGATTACATTTTAATTTTTCTTGTCAAGGCTAATTTCGTTTTTCAATCGCACTTTCTAAAATAATCTTTTTTCCAAATTTTTTTAATGTTATATAAATTACTGTGTAAATTATATAGAGCGCTTTGCATATAGTACATAAAGGCTTAAGCACAAAGCTTTTCAAAAATATATTGATAAACCAATTTGTTTTTGTAACACTTATAATTTTATTATAAGCGATGTGCAATTTGATAACATTTATATTTTTATTGCTTTTAAGGTTAAAGGTGAACATGAAAAAAAACTTAACATTAATTTTATTAAATACAAAATTTAAGTTGGATTTGGATTTGATATGTACTTTATGAAAGTTTAATTACCGTAATCGGTTTGGGGTCTTCCTTTCTTCTCCCTCGTGATTTACGGGACTATCTAGAGGATTACGGTATCTGTACATTAGCTCATGCAAGGAATCAAACTTCATTTGCTACGAGTTATTGGTTCTCGGCAAAGGATCTCGATCTCCAAGGTGATTGGAAAATTATTTGGGAGAATTACATTAGAGGGCTAGCATTTGGAAGAATTCGTCTTTCTGAACAATGTGATTCTCTTCTTTGGTCACATAACAATTATGTGGGGCCCGTCTCAGCAGCTATGGTATATGACTGTATATCATCGTCGTATTGTTCTAAGGATCAAATCTCTGTTCTTGATAAGATTTGGACTCTCAATATTCCATTGAAAATAGGTTGCTTCACCTGGTTATTGAGTAGGGACAAGATTCTGACCTGGGAACAACTTCAACACCGTGGTTTCCAAGGACCAAGTCGATGTGCTCTTTGTGGATTGAGTGCAGAGGATATTCATCACCTCTTTCTAGACTGCTCTTTTTCTATGGGTATCCATTCATACTTTGCTGCTCGTTATGGATATACTTCCCCCCATATTAAATCGGTCTCTTCCTATTTGGGTTACTGGTTTGGCCATACTACACTCTCGGCACACTACAGATATATTCCAATTTTTATATTCTGGTGTATATGGAAACTCAGGAACAGATTCCTTTTCGATAATGGAAAGCTAATGTTCTTGTTCTTATCTCCCAGCTTGATAGATTTATGAACTTATATCTTGTTCCTAAAAAAAACAAAAGTTCAGGAACATCGTCCCAAGTCCTATGAAAATTTATCCCTGTGGCTTCTTTGATGGGGCTACTACAGAGCACCGTGGGGGTGCTGGTTTTGTGATCTTTCTCAATGATGTTCATTTTTTTAGCTTCTCCATGGGCTGTGGCTATAGCTCTAACACCAAAGCTGAACTATTGGCACTATGGGCCATTCTTAGAGTGAGTAATCTGATGGGTTTACCCATGCACACGATATTTGGTGACTCACTGGTTATTATTTCTTGGCTCAACAGAATTGCATCACTAAATGTTCCATCTCTGATACATTGGTGTGATGATATACGTTCTATGCTGCTACATGTCCCGCATGTGATCTTCAAACATATATATCGTGAGCATAACTCGATGGTGGATGGTCTCTCCAAACAGGCTTTGAAGTTGAATATGGGTCATGGAATCTACTCTAAATCCCTGGAAAGAATGACCATAGATCATGGCCAATTTATGCTTTTCTAGATTGTGCGGAGACACTTTGTTTATTTTTGGCACTCAGTGTTTGATATGTTTTTTAGACTATGTCTATTTTGTTAGAGCCCATTAGCCAGCAAGTTTTGCTCAGGATTTGTATGTTTGATGATCACTGTCGATCTTATCCAGCATATTCTAACCTGTTCTATCAGGGATGATGAGAAAAGTCTGCTATGATCAGACTTTGTTGCTTCTTCACTATGGGATGATTGTATGCATGCTCAGTACTATTCTATCTTGCTTTATTGTGGTTACATATTGCTTCCTGCCAGGGAACCTAGATTATTGTATACGATGTCTTTTGATTATGAATGAATAACAAAGACTGGTATTTTTTCCTCTGAATTACACAAGAGGCATTGTTTAGGCGGTTTGCTTAGTAGTCGAGTGCTTCTTAAGAGCTCGAGAACAATATTTAGTATGCAGTAGAGAATTAAATATTGCGGCGGTAGCATTGTGGGCCATTGGATATGTTTGAGATCCAATGGCCCACAATGTTGTCGCCGCAACATTTAATTCTCTATTGCATGTAAAATATTATTTGCCTAAGAGTCGCCCCTGTCATGTGCCAATTCATTTAATTTAAATATAAAGCATTGTTTTAATGGACGTAGAAGTAGTAGCAATTAATTGTTTGTTTAATAATTTTTATGTAATTATATTTTATATTAGTTGTTTAAGTAGGGGATGATTTTTTCCCTATTTTCGGCTGGTTTTTATCAGTTTTTGGCTATGAATCTTAATGAAATTTTCAAAACGTGCAAAAACATTGCTAGATCTTACAGAGTGTGGGTGCTTGGGGATTTTTATGTCAAGTTATTTTGTTTTTGTATTGAAAATCGTCGAACAAACAACAAAAATTACAAGATTTTGTGAGTTAAATTCACCAGATTCCAGCTGAAAATTAACCAAAAGGTCAAAATCATCCCGTAGTTAGACAACTCCCATTTTATATGGTTAGTCTTGATTGGGACTGTGTACAAGTCAATTAGGATTTATGTAACTTAACAATCTTTCTGTAGCTTCATGTTTAATTATGTAATAGAACTAAAAATAGTAGAATAAAAAAAATTACGTGCATTGATTTATTGTAACTTACTAGCATATTTCTCATAGTTTACTTCCTCAAGTTTTAATATCTTTATCATGTCTAATGTGTCAGGTTTTGCTGGTTGGGGCATTGGCTAGCTTCATTCAAAACTAGAGTCCTAGTCACAGAAGTGTTGTTCTTAGTTTACTAGTTTTTATTTTGATTACATTTATTAGGGTCTTACTTTCCCTAGGGCTTGGGAGACTATCTATAGTCTTAGCCCAGACCCTTATGTAATAAGTTGGTTAAAAATAATTCAAAAGCCTCAGACCTTACCATAGCCTAAGATATGGTGGGTGGTGACCCTCCCCTTAAGCACAATAGCTTGGGATTTGTAAAGGCATATGGTACTAACCATATGGTAAACCTTTGTTATAAATAATATAATTTTTTTATGTTTAAAACAATGTTTTGTTTTGATCTAGGAGGATCCAGGAATGTCAAATTTTCAAAGTCCTCCAATCTTAGCAAAACTAGCACCAGATCAAAGGGCCTGTCGAGACGATTCCAACAACGTTCGTTTCACCTCAAACGGACTCCGTATGAGAAAGTTATCGCATTCTGTTGTATTAATGAAACAGGGAAATTTGGCAAAATGGGGGTGCCACGTGGAACCACTGGTAGGGTGACACATGGCATCCATACTGTACAAACATGATGACATGGCATCACTGACAGGGTGACACATGGCATCCGTACTGTACAAACATGATGTCATGGCACCATTGACAGGGTGACACGTGGCATCCGTACGGTACGGACAAGATGACATGGTAGGTGTATAGACCAACCAAAAGATTACACGTGGAACACAACGTGGTAGTATGGCTCATCTAGCTAGTAGTATGACATGTCCAGTCAGCAGCCAAGTGGCAGTACGATGGTAAAGGTGAACCAATTACTGGACGCCACNTACTCGTGGAACACAACGTGGTAGTATGGCTCATCTAGCTAGTAGTATGACATGTCCAGTCAGCAGCCAAGTGGCAGTACGATGGTAAAGGTGAACCAATTACTGGACGCCACGTGGCAGAACGAGATTGAGCAATAGAACTTTCAAAATGTTTGTGGCCTCCACGGGGTTCGACCCTGAGACCTCTCCTGCATAAGTGCTCCACCTTACCGTTAGCCCAAAAGGTGTTCCTTGTATAAGGCATGGAATTAAATTTATTTAAAGTGTGCTTTGGCATTTCGAGCCCCAAAGGAGCCAGGGCTTAGCC
>LPNX010293821.1:378689-391514 GCA_001517045.1 Pseudotsuga menziesii
TATGTAATTCATGTTAACATCATAGAGTAGCAAAGATCTTGTTTTTGGATCATCTTTAGTGGTGTATATAGTTTTTGTTTATAGCATTCCCTACCCCACGATCCACGATGTAATGGTTCTTGGCATGAGTGAAATCTTTGCCATTATATGTGATTTATGCCATGGTTCATATGATAAGTTATAAGGTTGAAAGTTAGGTTATATCGCATGGTTTAGACTTTGATGAAAATCATGAGCAATGATTAAGCCTCATGATAGTTCTGGTTGTGAGTTATTTCTTCATGTCCTTGGTTGACTTTGGCAATAAAGGGCGTGTCATGTCTGCGAGTTGATAGCATAGCCAGGCTCTCCATGCAGCTTCTAAACGACATCTCCACCATCCATCTGTCCATTATCGTAGTTAGGGTTTATGCAGTGGTTTAATGTGGGGGAACTTGTTTGAACCCTTCATTTGGTTTGTTTGTCCTGCGAGGAAAGAGAGAGTCGAGCTCTACTCTGTTCATGGTGGAAATGTTATAGATTGTTTGGTTTTGTGAAGGTGGAAAGAGTCAAAGCTTTACCCAGTGGCAAAGGTTAAGGCATAAGGTTTTTTTTTAGCANTATGTTCATGGTGGAAATGTTATAGATTGTTTGGTTTTGTGAAGGTGGAAAGAGTCAAAGCTTTACCCAGTGGCAAAGGTTAAGGCATAAGGTTTTTTTTTAGCAATGGGTTAACTGGTGTGGTGTTTTACCATTTTCAAGGTGTTCTTGGGCGTCCAACATTTCTACGATGGTCTGCATTTGCAAATCTTGCACTTCAACAAAACCTGTCAATACACCGACCGTAAATTCTGTCTTCACACATAAGAGACATTTTGTAAACTTGTTCTNCTCCGATGGTCTGCATTTGCAAATCTTGCACTTCAACAAAACCTGTCAATACACCGACCGTAAATTCTGTCTTCACACATAAGAGACATTTTGTAAACTTGTTCTCTGCATTTTACTTGGTAAATGAATAGGTTTTATGGTACTAACAGATTTCTTATTTATGTTTTCAGGAAGAGGAGGGATAAGGGTACTCTGGAGGAGCCTACCCCTGGCCCTCTCTGCAAAAATGCCAAGGTAAGGGTTTAAACCAAAAATTTCTCAATTTGTTTTGTTTATATCCTTTTTGTTTCCAACTGTAATCATGAAAAATGCAGGTTGAAGGAAATGGAAACGGAAGCCACAAGGTCACGTACTCCTAGGCCTATGTTTTTAAACGACCAGGTAAGCCTTATTCAAACCCTTAATATTTATTTTGTATACAGTTACGGTTGATGCATACTGACCAAACCATAACATGTTGGTTGTAGGTAAAGCTGAGTGTAGGGTCGAGAATAGTAGCCACAACCATTTTTAAGATAAGTTCCCAAAAAATTGATTACCTGCGTTTGTAAAACCCTTAGGTTTTACCCTACTTCGGTTTTGTAGCCATTGCTTCGGCAATGTGCTTAGATGCTGTGTAATAATTCTCGATAGGGTTGGGGTTCCATCTTAAATGGACTTATTCTCATTCTCTTACTGTTTTTATCATTGGTTTTTAAAGAATGTGGAATCCATCCAAGATGGTCTTATAACCACTTCTTGTTATGTGATTCGAATAATAATAAATGATTCCCGGTCTTTGGGACTGTATGATTCCAATATGCGTTTTGTTTTGTGTTTAATCTTGTATATTGTTTATTTTAAATTCAATGGATGTCATCATCGATGGTCTCATGACCATGAACACAGTGGTTAGTTTAAATGTTATAATGATTCCTTCGTTTGTAAAAAGAGTGGAGATGATTACATATTGTATTGAGTGTTTGGAATATGTGTATTTAATGGTAGCCATTAGATGGACTTACAACAATTTCTTTGCTTTAATTAGCGTGTTTTGAAATTTTACTTGGCGACCCGTAGGGTCTATAAATACTTGTCCAAAATACATAAACTTTGGTTTAAGGCTCGGCTACCATCTATGATGGCTTTAATGTCGGTCCTCAGGAGTAACAAAGATTTGTTTCGTGGCTGGTTTTTTGATGTGGTAAACGCAACTATAACAACTAGCATAAATGCTTGTGATTGTATTTTATATCTGATTGGATTCTATCTAAACTCTATTCACTTTTTGGATCTATGACTATTTATTTGTTTATATACTATAAAGGAAACTTGACAATTGTAATTGATTGTGATTTAGTTTATGGATTTACCATAATACTTTAGGTTTATTAATTGCTAGATTTGTGAAGGATTTCAATAGATTAATAGATTTTAACAATGCTTTTATGTAGGTAGCGGTTGTTTGTCCTCTATTCTGTAAAGAAAAAATACTATGTGTTTGTAGTTGAAGGTTATTCCTAGGTTATTGGTTCATAAGGGATCAGTTCATAATTTATATGTGTTTAAATCATAGATGTTTATTTACTTTGGATCCTCTATTTGAATATATCTTGTTTTTAGCATCTATATATATTATACTAAATCATTCTGTAGGAGATTGACATATATTTCTATTATGTTTGTTATTTAAATGAATAACTCATTTGGATCCATACAGATTGGTTAAATATTGTATTATAATCGTAATGTATGGTTTATTCATATGGATGATTTGTAACAAATCTACTCTATTCATAAGCGAACTCTTAGGAATAATATAAATCTAGATATGTAAGAACTAAGTTATGTATTATAACTGTATATTTATAATCTCGATAATTAAAAGTTTGAAATAGGATAGAAAAGAGTATATAAATCTATGAACACTAAATCCATCACATAAATAAGAATTTCTTAACCTGTCTATTAAGTATGGGGCACATCTTGTGTCATATAAACCAGTACAAGAAATCATATCTCAAGTATGGATGCATGATCTAACACTTATTTTAGTACCATTTAACATTTATAATCAACATGACTAAATAGGTACCGATAACTGAATCTAGACTAACTATGCATACTAGGTTTTACATTTTTCATACAGATTTAGAATAAAACATTCTAATGTAAATTTCAAAGATAAAGTAAGAACCTAGCACCACATCTAGGAAAACAAAAGAGGAATTTTTTTTTATCCCAATCAACTCATAGAGTAGCCAAGTTACTTGCTCCAAAACCCTCGAGCTTGTTCGTTGAACCACAAGAGCAAAATCCTTCAATGCGACATCTCTTGCATTCTCATATTTAATCCTCATGCAATGCTATCCTCTTGTTTCTCATGGACATACTAATATATAGTATTTTTCCTANAAGAGAAAAATCCTTCAATGCGACATCTCTTGCATTCTCATATTTAATCCTCATGCAATGCTATCCTCTTGTTTCTCATGGACATACTAATATATAGTATTTTTCCTAGGACTTGGTCATTTATGAGCCTCCTTCTCTTTAGCAATCAGGTAGGAGTTGTGACCTAATTTTTGGGGATGATGCCTCCTGCATCTTGAGTTCTCACTCAGTGGCTTCAGCCACGTTTCCTCTTATGGGCCAACAAACACTCTTTAATAGTTATTTCCATTTATGTCCCCTTCAGCATATTTTATTAAATAAAAATGATTTATTACAAAATGTTTTATTTTTCTTTCTGCCAAAAAAATAAAATATTATAAAATAATAACTAAAGTATTTTTCAGAAAAAATAATAATAAATTATTAATTTCCGATGCATTACAAATTACAACAGGGCCTTGACACAAAAACTAAGTTCAAATCCTCATATATGAAAAAAAATATTACATAATTTTTTGTTTGTTTTTTTTTCTATCTAGGAACCTGTACATATATGAACACAACGGAGCTAGAGCGGGAGTAGAGCATGGAGTCACATGTAGAAGAAAACTTGGGCCAAGGCCAGCCTTAGTTTGAATGTGAGAACGATATATCTAGTGGCAATTATAACTGTCACCATGGTTGTATGAGGCATTAAAGGATGACAACACCTCCCACAAGAGAATATTATAGTCCCCCCATAAGGAAAGTAACCTAGGCTTCCATTGGGTCATCCAAAGGCGCCACCCCTAGCTCACAAACTCAACCCCTCACCATGAGGTTTGAACATGAGACCTCATGAGAACCAAACCCCACAAAGGCCAACTGATCTACACCTCATGGCTAGTTATACATAATTATACAAATGTAATGGAGTGGAGTGATTTTTAAAAAGATAAACCAAATTGAAGTGGAAGGAGTTTGGCAGCAAATATGCCATAGTAGGAGACATGATCCTTGCACTACTATTGATTTTTATTTATAATTGCTTAGATGATATATTAAAACAAATAGCCACTAGAAAATCACTAAAAGAACAACACGCACAAAAACATAAGAACACAAAAACACAGATATTTTCCTCGAGGAAACCACAGGGAAAAAACCCCACAAAACTTCCTCAGTGTACAACTCAACCAGTGTAGTGTAAAACTCAGACAACAGTTGCTCCCTTCTTTCTAGCACACTATTACTTCTCTCTCTCACTAATAACATATTGAGTGAGTGAGTACAAATGAAAGGAGGCACCTCCTATTTATATTCTTCTATTGACTTGACCTCTAACTTGGTGGGGCCAACTTCACTAGTTGTCAGGGATGACTTGTCCAACTAGACATTACAAATAACATTTATTATAATGATACTTGGTTACTAATGACCCAGCTTACATTCGTATATTTACATTGCTTCTTTCAATGACACTGACAAGACCAAACTCATCTCTCGAATGAGGAATACAATACTACTAGGAATATCTTCCTAAGTTACAATAAATTAACACTCCCTCTTAACTAGGAAGGTATTAAACATTTTCTATTACAACTATACAACTCTCTGGTGAGACTCTATATGTCATAGGAAGTTTTGGAACATTGTCTAACATCTTCATCATCTATCTCAGCAAGAACATCTTTTGTAATCTTCATCTTGTAGTCTTTGTCTTCCGTACATTCTCGAACATCTTCTATTTGTCTTCTACTTAACCATCTTCTGGATCTTATTCTTGTATTCTTCGTCTTTTGTACATTCTCGAACATATTCTATTTGTATTCTACTTAACCATATTCTAGATCTTATTGTGGTCTTTGTATTTTGTACACTTTTGAATATCTTCTATTTTTCTTCTACTTGAATCAACTTCTGGACCTTCTTCAATATGTGAATACTAAATCATCATCTATCTATATATTCATTATGAGCACTAGATATCAGTATGAGAATACTGAGACATCATCTTTATCTTCATTATCAGCAATATCTATGTAAGGATATTGATAACATCAACAATTTTCATCAGCTTGTTAGTGCTAAAAACTCAACAACAACTAATGCTAGAGCATCATCTGCATAATCAACATAGAGATGTTGAATCTTCAATATCATCAGTATAGGAATACTGAAGTAACATGTAACTACAATCATCAATGTATAATTATTGATACGGACTCAATCAACATCACAAAAACAACATTATCATCTTCATATTAAATAATCATCAAGCATGACATCAATCATCAACAGCAAGCAGTATAGCAATACTGCATGAATCATCAAGCCTCTTAGTAATCAACAACCATAAACTACTAACAGTATAGTAGTACCATGGCAATCATCAAGCAACTCATCGGTTATCAACAATCGGTGTAACAACCATTAAACATCTCATCAGTCATCAACAATGAGTATAGCAATACTGTAACAACCATCAAGATTTTCAGCAATCATCAACAATCAACAGTATAGTAATACTGTAACAACCATCAACCATCTCAGTAGTCATCAACAATCAGTATAACAATATTGTAACAACCATCAATCTTTTCAGTGGTCATCAACAATAAACCGTATAGCAATACTGAGGATACATCTTGCCCTTCATCTTCTTCGGAGCAACATCATAGTGAGTTATCTGGTAGATCCATCCGAGCATTTTGTCTAGCTTACTAACTCTTTCGATCCAAACAAGCGTAGTTAGACAAATGGATCACCCTAGGGACCAAACAAGCCTAGTCTGGCTTACTAACCCTTTCAGTCCAAACAAGCCTAGCCAGACATACTAATCCCCCTAGGATCGATAAGTGTTTAGTATGGCTTACTAACCATTTCGGGCCAAACAAGCCTAGCTTGACGTACCCTCCCCTAGACTGACCTACTCACCACTGCATCCAACATCTACTGTCACTCCCTCTTTCAAGAGAGGTACTTTCGGACTACACGAATCTTGTCTCGAAAGTATTCAAACTTTACATGAGCCAGAGGCTTAGTTAATACATATGCTACTTGTTCCTTAGTGGAAGCATACTTGAGCTTTACAAAACCCTTTTGCACCATATCCTGAATGAAATGATATTTGATCTCTATGTGTTTCAACTTATTATGAAATATGTGATTCTTTGTCATCTAGATACAACTCTGATTATCACAAAGGATACCAGTGACATCTATCTCTGCATCGAATAATCCTCACAACATCTTTCGAATCCATACTGCTTCGCTACAAGCTGAACATGCTACAATGTATTCTGTCTCTACTGTACTCAATGCAATACTGTTATGCTTTCTACTGAACCAAGAAATCATGCCAGATCCCAAACTAAAACAACATCCTAATGTACTTTTCCTATCTTTGGAACTTCTGCCCCAATCTGAGTCTGCATATCCATGCAACTTGATCTCTCCATTGGATGTATATCTAAGCCCATAATATAAAGTTCCCTTTAGATACCTCATCACATGTTTTGCACCAATTAGGTGAATGTGTTTAGGATTCACCATGTACTAACTTAAGGTTTTTACTGCAAAACATATATCTAATCTAGTATTGGTGAGGTACATCAACGAACCAATGATCTGTCTATATAGCATGGCATCAATAGATTCTGAAGTGTCATCATTCAATAGCTTCAAACTAGTAGTCATCAGAGTAGTCATAGCTTTACAATCTAGCATTCCAAATATTTTTAAGATTTCAACAATATACTTTCCTTGATTGTGCCGAGAGGCGCTCTACAGCCTAGTATGGGGGAGATCTTGTCACATGATGTAACGTGATGTAACGTTACTAACATGTCGGCAAAAAATAATAGTGAAAGTGAATATTATGGGGGAGATCTTGTCACGTGATGTAACGTTACTAACATGTCAGCAAAAAATAATAGTGAAAGTGAATATTATGGGAGAGATCTTGTCACGTGATGTAACATTACTAACTAACATGTCAGCGAAAAATAATAGTGAAAGTGAATATTATGGGAGAGATCTTGTCACGTGATGTAACATTACTAACATGTCGGCAAAAAGTAATAGTGAAAGTGAATATTATGGGGGAGATGTTGTCACGTGATGTAACGGAAAAAAATAATAGTGAATGTGAATATTATGGGGGAGATCTTGTAATGTGATGTAACGTTACTAACATGTTGGAAAAAAATAATAAGGATAGTAGTAGTGAATAAGACAGGAATAAGCTTGGTGCACGTTGAAATTTCGGCTTCAATGGTAACGTTACTAACATGTCGGCAAAAAATAATAAGGATAGTAGTAGTGAATAAGACAGGAATAAGCTTGGTGAACGTTGAAATTTCGGCTTCAATGGGAAATTTCGCAAGTAGCCCTTTGCTTGATAAATATTGGCCCTTTTCACCTTAGGTCTCTGGCGCACTTCTCACAAATTCAAGGAGCTTGGCCCTTTAGTTCACGGATCTCTCCTCCACGCAAGATTCCACTGAAGCAAACCAACTCCTTTATTTCAACAACATATCCACAAGTTCTGTTCGTGGAAGCAATGATCGTGGCTTCACATGCAGCATTAACTTCATAGTGGTGAGCAATCACTCCTTCATGCAGCTGATTGGGCAGCGTTCCATTGGGCAGCAATACGTTTAGGGTGGGAAGTAATCTCTCACCCGTAGCATGTAGCGTAGGAACCAACAGAAAATTGGCAGCGATGGTTTCAGCTAGCTCCTTCACGGGGGAAGTTGGGAAATCTAGCAGCCACTCCAGTCGACTCTCTTCTCTTCACACGGGAAGCTGAGCAAGCCGACAACCACACCAGTCCTTCACGCAAGTTCCAGGCTGCAATGTTTTCAGGAATCTCTCCTTCCAGTGATTTGATGTCAACGATCCAACAATGAAGTGAAACGAATTTTCAATGTATTAAGGGTGAGCAGTGAGAGGCTTCACTGAGTGGTGATCTGAACTTCCAGCGTTAATCAAACCTCCTGCAAATTCCTTCGGATTGGAAACACATAGATTACAATTCTCTGAGGTGACTCTTCCCTCATACACAGGAATGACTCCTCTTACGGAAAATTGGTCACGTCTCTCTGTAATCTGGTGATTGTGGATTTGCATCCCACTGTGGTAGTTGAACAGGATTGGTGCAATTTCAACGGGCACAAACCAATACTTGTCACGATATTTCTTTCACCAACAATATCAAAATTGTCGGCCCTTTCTCTTATTGAATCAGTATACACATCGATTATTTACTCCTTTATAATTGCTGCTCTCCACTCAGATCTGATAACATACTAATTATTGGAGAATTCTTTGAAAAAAAGTAGTTGTGTCAACGATATTTTCAAAACTTACCAGAACGTTAGATTCCAGAAAATCTTGCTACAATGCTCAGCAATGTTATCCCAAGACTACACGAACTCCTCCAATGATGATTGGTTCAATTTCCAGGCAATGAGACAGGAGATATTCTTTTTTTGTTTGATTTCCAAGAAACGATTTCCACCAATGGTGATGGGTTCTCTCCAAGAAGTGATGAACGTTCTGACTCGTTTTCCTTAGGCATGGATAGGATTTACATTCAACAGATTTCAGTAAGTTGATTCTCCTCCACATGGATGGCAACAATGAATAATGGGGCAGCGTGATATTCTTTCCACACTCACGCCAACACTCAATCTTTTAAATTGCAGCTTCACTCTAATTCACAGGCAGCAATCTCAGCAGCGATCTGAATCCTATTTGGAGGCTCCTCACAGACAGTCAGGAGGAATATATACACTCAACTCTACTCCACACATAAGCAGGAAAATAGGCTCTCAACATGCCACCAACAGGGCTCTCACAGAGCAGGATGCCAATCAGGAAATATCACAACAGTAGGCCAATCAGGCTTTGTCTCAGGCTCGAAGGCTCTGATACCAACTTAAGAATTTGGACAGGAGGAAGTGCAGAGCCAAAAGCTCGCACATACAAACAGAAATGGTATCAAAACCAATTCGATTATCAAATAAGAAATGGTTACAATATATAGTAAAACAATGTTTAACCAACTGAGCTATTAGATCCTATACTCATGGATCTCAACCCTATCTCCTAATCTTATGAGATGCACACAATCCAATCACTATTATGCAGCTTTACATTTCTACATTATTCCAACATGTTATGTAACACTATTTTTATTAATAAAAAATAAAATTGTAATTATAGGCCAAAATAAATGCCAGCCATAAAAACAACGGGAGATGTTGTAATCTTCCTACCTGACAAAACAATAAAAAAGTAAAAATTTAATTATCCGCAAAAAAAATGTGGATCACAAAAAATACACAATATGGGGAAGATGTTGTAATGCTCCTACCTAAAAAAAATAAAAAACAAAAAATTGAATTATCCGTTGGCCTTGCACATGGTTTTAAAACCATGTTCAGGGCCTTCTAAACAAGCCATGGTTTTATTGTGCATGGTTTAGGAGGGCCTTGCAATGGTTTTAAGACCATATGTACGGCCTCCTAAACAACCCATAGTTTTAGGAGGTCCTTGCATATGGTTTTAAAACCATGTATGGGGAGATGTTGTAATGTTCATTCCTAACAAAATAAAAAATAATAAAAAATATTATATTCAAGCCATAAATAATATTAAATATTAAAAATAAAAATATTATGTGTGAACCTTAGAGGTTTTCACCTCGAGAGATTTGATTCCTCTCGGCGCTTGATAGAGCCTAGGATTTGGATCTACGCTGGTTTAGAAAAATCTCATCTGAATGTTTCCATACTTCAAGACCTCGAAAGTAGTGCATCATTCCAAGGTCTTTCATTTTGAATTATGTAGCAAGCCTCTTCTTACAGTCGATAATCGACTTATCTTCTCCCGTAAAAAAAATATCATCTACATATAGTAACAAAATTAAAATTCCATCTTCATCAACCTTGTAGTAGAGGTTGGAATCTGCTTTACTCTTAGTAAATCCTAAGCTCATTAGGAATCCATCGATCCTTCCATACCATGCTTTGGGTGCTTTCTTTAATCCATACAATGCTTTCTTTAGTCGGCATACATGAGTCTTTTGTTCATTGATCTTGAATCCTTGCGGTTCTTCGACATAAATGTCTTCTTCAATCTNGGGTGCTTGCTTTAATCCATACAATGCTTTCTTTAGTCGGCATACATGAGTCTTTTGTTCATTGATCTTGAATCCTTGCGGTTCTTCGACATAAATGTCTTCTTCAATCTCACCATTTAGAAATTCCGTCTCTACGTACATTTGATGTAGCTTCCATTTCATGTTGGAGGCCAAGGAAAGAATAGTTCTTATAGATTTGTTTATAGCAATTGGGGAAAATGTCTCTTTATAATCAATTCCCTCTTTCTGAGAGAATCCTCGGGCTACAAATATAGCCTTATATTTTTCTATACTTCCATCTACTGAGTGTTTGGTTTTGAATATCCATTTATAGGATACCACTAACTTGTCCTTTGGCCAAGGTACTATTTCCCACACATCATTCTTCATAATGGATTGGTATTCCTTGACCATTGCATGAGCCCACTCCTCTTGTTTTATTGCTTCTTCAAAACAACTTGGTTCTTTATCGACTAGATTACACATCAAGGCCATGTAACTAGGGTATGACTTTGGCTACTTTCTCTCTTGGATGGCTCCTTTGTGAGCACCAATTCTTTTTTCTTCTTCAATTTTTCATGAGCCCGGGAAGATTTTCTCTTTCGAGAAATCAGTTCGCTTGGTAAATCTTCAGGTAGTTGGGGTTCTGTCATATCATGCTCTTCAAGTATCAGGTCTTCTTTTTCAACTCTGACTTCTTTAGGACTTTCAATAGTTTTGGGAGTTTCATGCTCCTCTTCATCTTCCTTGTTTTTTCTTAATTTTCTAAAGGCTGAATCTTCATCAAATGTAACATCTCCACTAAGTTCAATTTGATGGTACCCTGGGATATATATTTGATATGATTTTGACTATTCACTATATCCTACGAACAATCCTTTCTTTCCTGAAGGATCTAATTTTGATATTTTCTCCTTGGGAATATGAATGTATATAGTACAACCAAAAATATTTCGATGAATTGCCTTTGGTATTTCACCAGAAAAAATTTCTTGTGGAGTTTTATTCCCAAGAGCACTGTGAGAGATTCAATTTTGAATATATACTGTTGTTGTTGCTGCTTCTGCCCATAGGTACATTGGGAGATCTTGATCATGCATCATAGATTTCACAACTTCCATGATGGATCTGTTCTTTCTATCCTCCACACCATTTTGTTGTGTATTGTAGGGAATTTTGATCTCCCTCTTAATCACGACCTCTTTACAGAAATCATTGAACTTATTTGACGTAAACTCTCCTCCATTATCTGATCTTAGAATATTGATTTTATTTTCAAAAAGGTTTTCTACTAGGGCTTTAAACTCTTTGATTATTTTAAACACTTCATCCTTCCTTTTTAAGAAGTATATCCAAGTCTTTTTGGAGTAGTCATCATTGAAGAAGGCATAGTAAGAGTACCCACTTAATGAAGTGGTTTGCATTGGCCCATAGATATTTGAGTGAAGGATATCTAGGATCCCTTTTTCCTTACTATTACTTTTCGGAAAGGGATTCTTAGTATTCTTCCATTGTGCACATCCCTTGCACACTCCTTCATGTTTTATCTCAATTTCTGGTAAAGCAGTTGCCACCTTGCTTACAATTGGAAGAGATTTGTAGTGAACACGAGTTATCCTTTTGTGCCATAATTCATTTGGATTGATGGTACTGGTTGTTAATGTAGAATCTGTATGCCCCTTTAGTTGGTAGAGACCATGCTTCTTCAACTCCAATCTCTATTGCATCATTGATACTTTTTCCTTTGGTCCACATGAGGACTTTTCCATCTACAAAGGAAACTATGAAGCCTTTCTTGTCTAAAGCTGAAATGGAAAGAAGATCCTTCTTTAGTCCTAGGACATATAGGACATCCTTCATTTTCATAGGATTTCCGGAATCCAATTTATAAGATGTCTCTCCCGACCCTTTAATGGGATATTGGGAATCATCTCCAAGGATTACTTTGTGTGGAGATTCTTTTTGTTCAAGGCATGAGAGTGACTCCTTGAAACCAGTGATGTGCTTGGAGGCACCATTATCAATCAACCAGGTATAATTTTGTGGTGAGACTGATCTGGTTAGGGAATAGATATAAACATACTCTTCACTACAATCTTCATCCTTCTTTACTTCCTCTTCTTCTTCTTGATCACTTTCTTTAGCAGCATGTGCTTGAAACCTTCTCATCTTCTTGAGTCTTTCTGCTTTCATGGGACAGTTAATTGCAATGTGTCCTAAACTTGTGACAGTTTAAGCAGTCAAAGCTTGAGAAATCTCTCTTAGGTCTTTTAAACCCTTGAGTCTTAGGAGGATGGTCATGACTCTTTCTTTTTCCTTTGGTATGGGCAGTTAAGGCTTGATCCTCATTGTCATTTAGTTTTTCTTCTCTGGTTGCTATCCTTTCTTCTTCTTGGACACATTCTTCCCATAAATTCTAGAATTTGGTTAGTTTCCTCCTTGAACAAATTCCT
>LPNX010293825.1:6094-229706 GCA_001517045.1 Pseudotsuga menziesii
CTCGCCCTCCCTCCATCCCTCTCTCACTTACACACACACACACACACATCCCTAAGAGATTTAAAACTAGAGTTAGGGGGAAGAGGGGAGGGTTGTGATGGGGTAAAGACTTGGGGAGTGCTTGCCAATTCGTATGAAACATTTAATCTTCCCTTAGCCATGGAACCACCTTCTTAAATGTTGCTAAACATTACTTGAACAAAATGCATACACATTATAGTTGATAAAAATTCACACGTGTTTCTCTTGATCATAATGTGTACGTGTTTTGTCCAAGTATAGACAACACCAATCCTTATCCAAGAAACACTCTAACACGTTTCAAGGAATTTACATAGTCCACACGTAATTTCAAGTTCCAAACAGTGTGTTCATTCTCTTCATTAAAAGAAAAACACACAAATTGTTAATTGCATTAACCATCTTCATCACAAGCGTCTAAGGATTGGTTGGACCACCAAATACATTGTACAAGGTTTTCAATACAAAAAGACCATAAACCATCTCCAATTATTCATCGATGATTTTATTGCAATTGAGGCACATCAAAGGAAATATTTCATTTGTTATTATGGTGGAGTATCTAGAGACAATTATGCAAGAAATATATCAATCTTGGTGAATTTCCCATTGAGGAGAACCATAGAGCATCTCGAGCATTATTTTTCTTACAATTGAGGAGCATGAGAGTCAATATTTCATTGGTCATTTTGGTGGAGTATCTAGACACAAAGAAAGAATCTCCCATTATGGAGAACCATATATCATCTTCACAATTTTTTTTCTTGCAAATGAGGATCATCAAAGGAAATATTTCATTGTTCATTGTGGTGGAGTATCTAAACACAGTTGAGTAAGAAACATAAGAAGCTTGGGGAAACTCCCATTGAGAAGCACCATAGATCATTGATCCCTGTGGTGATGGGAAATTAACGCAATTGAGCAAGAAAATCAGTTAGGAAGAACATACCCAACAAAATCCTTGAAAAAATTAGAGAAAATAAAATAAATGACATGACCAATCGAAGACTCTCTATGGACACTCAACCAATTCTAGTTGTAGAGGATGCCATAGTTCTTTCTACCAATCCACAATAAGAAATACATAAGAATTCACTTGATGGGACTTCATTTTCCATGGCATTGGAAGAACAAGCACTGCATGCAACTAGGAAAAGAGTAAAATGTAGGTGCACATCAATGCAACATGAAGTCATTACTAATTTACTCGAATTTGGGTATATAAGTGACAAAGCTAGAGAGTCGGTGTATGGCTACCGTATGCTTGAAGAGGACAATGTTTTTGAGACCATCTAAGAGGATGTTCAATTTCCACCATTTAACCCCCAACAAGGGATAGAAGGATATGAAGCTCATGTTGAAATGGCCAAGTGATCGACTGATATGGTACAAGGTACAGTTCCAACCTCCCTACCTCTATTAGCAACTTCATGTCAAAGAACTCTGAAACGTATACATATCGATGAGGTCTAATTGGTTCACTTGAAGGTATGTTGTCTAAAAATAGTATTGCATATCAAAATCAACATATTCTTGCTAACTACTTTGACTCTAAATGTGATGGAGATAAATGTAGATTATTTTTATCATTGTTAAAATCTAGGTGTATGACTGTTGTTAGCAGAAACTTAAGGATAAATATGATCAATAGTTCTAAACCAAGTTCTCATATTGTTAGAATTTTAGTAGATGCATTTAGTACAATTGGAAAGAAATATTTTTCAAAGGATCACAATGGGGCTCTCCATGTGTTGTCACAACCAATCGTGAAAAAAAGCACTAGGGCCCTTAGTATTTTTATGCATACATCCAAACTTGTTAATTTGGATGTCAAAACACTATGTATGCATTGTTCTAGAAGAGAAAAACTTGACTCTGGCCAAATGAATATCTGGGCTTTCATTTGTAGGCTTCCACGCTTTGATATGAAGCTCGTTGATGCTGTAAACGGATTGGTGCAAGATTTTTGGCATGACAACACTAGACCTTCTTCCAACAAAAAAGATGTACTGAAATTGAGAAGGGTTTCAAGGGATCGCAAGCCCAACATTAAACATTTTCTTGACATGACACGAATAGAATTATATGAGATAATTAGGCATGAACATAATAAACTTCGCTTGGTCCAAATATCCTTCGAGAAATGCAAACTGTGGGATGTTAAAATAAACACAACTCTTAACACGTGTTGTTGTTGATACCACATTGAGTATGGTTATTACTATGACACATATATCCATATATTATGTGTATTGCATAACACTCAAGTGACGAATGATCAGCTACATTGCCTTCGACATCATCTAGAAACATTGAAACAAATCCTCATAACAATGCACTTAATTGACTAGTTATCTTACATTAACATGCAAACCATGGCCAAGGAAAACTATGAGCATAAACTGAATAAAAGTATCAAACCACTTTCCCATTCGAATCATGGACTCAATCAACAAATAGGTAGAAATATTGAATTATTGATTCCATAAGACTGGGTGCCTTTGTTCTGAGTTGGCGGCTTGATTAATTGATCATTTTATATTCTAATTACCTTTAAAATTGAATGAGGCCATGTGCAATAGAGTATTCGAGCAACACTGCAATCATATAAAACAAGTATTGATGATATCTTATAATATATATTTAGAAATGCTATTCACTCGATTTTAATGTCACAAGGTCTTAATTATCCATGTGTTAGGCTAGGCTATTTAGTTTTTAAGTTGACATATAAACACCCACATGTTATTATTTGTGCCAAATTTTGTACAAAGTTTTAAAATGTTTGTAAAAATATATATAGATGAAACAAAATAATACAGAGTTTTTTTTCAATATTATTAGAATTGGATATTACTATTTTTTTCATTGCTTAAGAGGATTCGCTTATGAGTATATGCCTAATTTAAGGAGGAATTTTAATGATAAAAAATAAAGAAACAATAAGGAAGTGCCACTTCTTGGTTGTGCATGAGAGGGATAGTGGCAAAAATTCCCATCAAATGACAACAATTTTATGTTGCCATCCATTTCCACATTATATCATTCATCAAATTATGCATATCATCTAGAATGTTTAAAACAACACGTGATGAAACTATTGAAGAAAAGAAAACCTTTACACATTACAACCAAAGAGGTAGCTACATAATTTGGATTATGTAGGTGTTTTGTTTATAGGAATCTCCGTGTATTTTACTTCTTCATTTTTTTTTGGTAAATTGGAGTATTTATATTCATTCTTGGAAAAGTTATATAGAGCATATGCTTCTTGGTTTGTCACTGAGAAACCAAACCGTGAGCAGAATAACATATTGTTATTGGAAAACAATCTTACTTTAGTTTATGAGAATACCAAAGAGTTTACACAAAGTATAGTATAATACATGTTTAAATGGAGTCCTAGCATAAAATTTCTAAACAAAACTAAACTAGAGCCATAATAACATTGAGACAAAACGGATGAAGTAAGCCATATTAGATCACAATGCCTCCATCCAAGAGTGAAATATAAGGAAATTCTTTATCAAGAGTACACATAGGAGTATTTTCACCAAATTTCAATCTTGTATTGGCCTTGAGAATGAGATTGAGCTTGGTATCCATTCACTTGATATAATCTTGGACCTCATCTAGCTGTAACATAACTTTTTGGTGCTTGGTTTAGGTTTTCATCAAAGCCTTTCCTTGGACGACTTTCATTTGCTAGAATAAGGTAACCATTTCGAAATATTTTGTTTCCCTAGATTTGGTAATACTTGTATCTTGAATCCATCGATGCATCTCATCCTTAATATCTTCCTTGTGAGAGTATTACATTTCACTTTTTACTCAAACCTCAATTTTTTCAATGGCTTTTATGATAACTGCAAAGGTAGACTTCTAGTAAATTGCCTCAACTTTGAATGTTTCTTTCATGCTTTGGTTTTTGGACCAGCCCTTACACCCCTAAAACCATGACAATTATATGTTTTGCTATCCATTACAGTAAACAAACCAATGTAATTCACAACACAACAATGGACAACTTGGGATAGAGTAGAGATTGACTTCAAACTTAATGGTAAAAGGAAGTCACAGGTGATGATAATGCTTAAGTAAACCCACCTTGACAAATTTCATTATTTCTATTTTTAAACATATTTTCCGTTTGTAACCCACAAAAGAGGGCATGCCACATCATCCATGTACATCTGGTACTCCCCTACACCATTACTCCCTTCTGCCTCATGCAAGGTTTCCATATATTCTACTTATAACAAATGGATAGTCAAAATATAATATATCATAAATTGTACACTATATTTCTAACTATCACAATAAACATAATACAATACAATATAAAATGTTAAACATAATGCAATATAATTTTAATTTCATACATTATATTAAAGCATTGAATTTTTATATAATGAATTTCTTAGGTTTTCTTTCTATATATAATGAATTTGTTAGGTTTTCTTTCTTTATATAAAGAATTTTTTTAGTTTATCTATAATGAATTTTTTTAATTTCATATTATAACAGCATCATAATTGGTTGTTATAAAAACTCAATTTATATTAACCAATAGAGGTCTATCTTAAAAGGATCTATCAAATTTTGAAAGGAATTAAATTTTTTTAACTGCAAATCCCTTTTTTATAGTAGAAATGTTGAAGAAATGTGTACTAAATGTTTATGGTTTGATTTTATTTTTTAGTCTTATATATGTGGTTCTAAAAAACATTTTAAATCTAAATTGAGTGGACATGTTTTTTTTATAATATTTTATTATTTTTATAAAGGACACCTATGAGCAATAGGATGAGCACAGAAGAACTTACACATCTCCCCCTAGTATAAAATGCCCCTCCTCCACAATTTAATTTCAATAGTCATCATATTATATAATTTATTTTCAATAATCATCATGCTAGGGTTTCAATATTTATGAAATTATGATGACATTTACCTTAATTGGTAAGATATATTTAATGAATACCTTAATTGGTAAGATATATAAACACTATTTTGGAGAATGAAAAAGTTCAAACTTTGAGTCTTTCTAGGTTAAACGTTCCGTTAATTACTTTTTTTTTCCCATAAAAATCCAAATTTATTCACAAAACCCACGTTTTTTTTTCCCATAAAAACCCAAATATTCACAAAGCTCACGTTTTTCTTCCATAAAAATCCAAATTTATCCACAAAGCTCAGATAGTTCCTGTGTTGGTCAATACAACCACATCCTTTGGGGCTCTAATTAAATTATTGTTCCCCACATGACGATGGGCTTTGTGGCCTCAACCTTACTATTTTATAGCCCTTCATTTAGTTTTATATTCTTATTAATCCTTTAAATTTTATTTTTTTGACCGTTACTTAATTTTTACACATTTTATTAATTCTTTAAATTAGTTTTTTTATTTTCATTTTTTAACCGACAATCAATTTTCGCACAATTCATTGCTTTTGGGATTTAAAAGATCTTTATCATAGCTAAATCATAATTTTCATTTAATATGTATTTTTAAATACTTTTAAAATGTGAATGCCCATTTGTTTCTCTTAATTATTTTAAAATAAAATTACTAAGTCAAGGTCGCTGGAAACATCCAATGGAAAGCCCTAGAACAGTCCCGTATGTTCCCTCTGCTTCTTGAACATTCTACCGATGCCCTGCTACTGCTATAAATGCTCCCCTATCCCTCTTCCAATATCAACAAGAAAAAAATTCCGTCTAGAAAGAATTTGCATTTGCAATTCTCCAAGTCTGAGAAGATCTTGCATTCGCGTTTGCTTTAAAGTTATATTCATTACAATCATGTCTCTCGTTCCTCGTTTCTTTGGCAGACGATCCAGCGTTTTTGATCCGTTCTCGCTGGATTTATGGGACCCTTTTGAATCCGGGAATTCTCCATTTTTGGGGGATATAGCTGGGCGCTCTGCAACGGATGATGCAACGGCCATTGCAAACACTCAGCTCGACTGGAAGGAAACTTCTGATGCGCATATCTTCAAGGCTGATCTTCCAGGTATTTATCAGAGGGTTTATGTTCCTCTCGCTAATGATCGATTAGATTTGTCGTTATTTAGCGCCCGCTATTTACCTTCTTGTTCTTGGCAGGTCTTAAGAAAGAGGAGGTAAAGATAGAGGTGGAAGACGGCCGAGTTCTGAAGATCAGCGGTGAACGCAAGAAAGAAGAAGAACAGAAGAACGACAAGTGGCACCGCATTGAGCGCTCTCACGGCAAATTTCTTCGGCGTTTCCGGCTACCGGAAAATGTCAACGTGGAGGAGGTGAAGGCTGGAATGGAAAACGGAGTGCTCACTGTCACAGTCCCCAAGCAGCCTCCGGTTAAACCTGAGGTTAGAGCCATCGAAATCTCTGGTTAACCGAAAGAAAAAATTGCTGGTATGGCCCTTTGGGCTGTATATGAATGTTACCCTCATCCAACCATTATCTCCTTTTGGGCGTTGGTGAGGATCTGGTGATCTAACAATGGATGTATTTACCAAAAAGTTGAAACAATGATAAAAGACTCATCTTCCATCTTCTTAACCATAACGATCATGCTGTGTTCTTATTTTCTTCGTAAGCCCTTGAAACTTTGGGAGCCAAAACGCCACCAACTCGTCTGAATCGGTCAGAGCAATTCGTGTTGAAACAATTTTAATTTTGGCGATATGGCTAGTATTAAAATCGATCATTAAATATAGGACAACTAAATTTGTCAGAGTAATTTATGTTAAAACCATTATGTTGAAACAATTTTGGCCATATCGGTAGTATTAAAATCGATAATTTAATTTAAGACAAGTATATGGGTAGCATTCAAAACGTCATTTAATCGAGGACAAGTAAATCGGATACCGTGCTGTGAAGGGGGAGCTCCGCTGTTTTGGAAATATGAACACACAGTAATGTAATAAAGGAGTGACGGAGTCCTTAGAGTAGAAGTGCTTGTGTTGTGGAACTGTGAAGATGGAGCTCTGAATGTGGATTTATGGTGTGGGAAATGTGAAGTAGCAGCTATGAAGATGGTGCTGATAGACAAGAAGTTGTTGGTCATGAGCCATGGGGGCTCAGGATAAGACAAAATAGATGGATTCGTCGGTTCTTTTCAACTTCTGTTTCTAAACTTCATGGCTCAGGATAAGGCAAAATAGATGGATTCGTCGGTTCTTTTCAACTTCTGTTTCTAAACTTCTGAATGTCGACTTGGTGAGTTTTTGTGGGCCTTCGGTGGTCTCTTGATCACGAGTGACAAAAAGAAGTGGAAGAATGCTCTCAATGGACGATTTAATGGGGAACCGGTCCATAATCTCGAGCATAGCACAAATTTTTTTGTTTTTGTTTGGACAAGGTGTTAAAAAATAGTTTCTTTTGGTGTATTGGGAGTCAGGGATGAGGATAGTTAAAAGCCACGGGATTACAGGTGGGTGAATATGACCGGTGAAGGTGTTTGCAAAAGTCTTTGGGGCTTTCTCCTTTGGATGAAAGCCACCGGTGTCGAGCCACAAAATCTATGCTTCTAATATGGGTTTTTTTCTTTTGTGGTCCAAATGTTTGTCGAGGAGGACGTGGATGTGAGGGGAAGTGGTGTTGAGCAACTAGTGGGGTAAGGATACAGATGCTGTTTGAGGTGTCTACTGAACAGTGGAAGGGCTTACAAAATTCCAAAGTAGTGTTAGATGGTGAAGTTGGGGCCTTCTCTATAACCGGGTGTGAAACTAGGGTGGGTCAAGAAGATTCACAAAAGAAACAAAGATAGGGTTGGGGAGAAAGGAGAAATGACTAGGGGCTGGCATCAGTTGAGACAATAAAAAACCCTAAACAACCCCAAACAGTGGAAGCTGCCAGCTTTGGGAAAGAATACTTGAAGGCTATCCCCTAGGAGCTTACTAACCCGAAAGGTCATGATTTCGGATCCCATTCTGCTAAAGGGACTAGGGTTTTCCGAAGTAAGTCTATTCAGTGTTGCAACAATGGGCACTTTAGAAAATGGAAATGGAGTCAGGATGAGGACAAGATCACGCTGGGGCGTGGTGTGGTGCTGGAGGAGGTTGTGGGTGTGACCCTAAGGGACTTGGTTGGCAAGTTCAGCTACAAAGCCATGAGGTGCAATGATATTGAGAGTTGGGCAGCGAGTGTATGGGACCCTATTCTAGGTTATTGCCCTACCATATATGTGTTTCGAAAGGGTTGGTTCAGGTTTATTTTTAGAATAGAAGCACATACATCTTTGGTATTGGATGTGACATGGATGTGCAGTCAAGGCAGTCTAATGCTTCAATGGTGGCATTATGGGTTTGATCCAGCAACGAAGGGGTTGAGGTTTAGGCACATTTGGGTCATGTTGTTGGATCTTCTCATCATCTTTTGGAATCGAGAGGATTTAATGGCTATAGGTAACCATATTGGGCGATTTATTCATTTGGACGAAGGGCTACTGAACGGGGTGGATAGACGTATTGGAAACATTTTAGTGGAATCAACATGAATAAGGGTTTTAGAGAGAAATTGGTCATAGAATGGCGGGACCGTTCCTACACACAACCACTGGACTATTGGGGTATTTCGTTTAGGTGCTCCAAATGCAGAGAGATCGACCACCTTTGGAGACAATGCAACTCTTCGAGTTTGGATTCTGAACGTGGGTCCTCGGAGGCTGAGGCTTACACGTCAGAGGACTCAGGTGAAGACAATGTGGCTTCTGCAGACTCTCGAATTATTTCTGGGGACCCAAAGGTTGCATTTTTGTTAGGGGATCAACCCTTTCCGAGTAAGTTGAACACCCTCAACCCTTCTTTTGTCTCATCCTTAAATTCAAAGAACAGTGAGTTTGTGAGGACGTTGGAGAACAAAGGCGATTCGGTGGGGGAAATTTCTTTAGTAGGAAACTCTTTCTTCTATAGGGGTGTGCCAGACCCGAAGATTCCAGTATTGGACTCTGAGAGAGTCGATGGCCTTTGTACTATAATGAAACTCAATCCTGCGAATGGTTTGGAGGGGGTTGCTGTTTCTTCCCCTATTAATAAGGTTTCCACTGGAGTAGACCATGCAGACCCTGTGGGCACTTCTTACAATCCCAAAGTGATGGCGGGTGTGGGTATCCTAGATACTAGGGTTAGCATTGGTCATATGGTGGAAGAGGAAAGGAACCCTCCCCGTTTCCTACTCCACAGTCCATGGCGAGTGCACAGGAAAATGGGTCCCCTGGGGATTATAAGGGCATTCTAAAAGGCCATCCTCTAACTATCTTCTCTGGCTCCTCCATAAGAAGACTGCCTATTCCACCACTAGATCTTGCAGAGGATTATTTCCCTCTGTTGAAATGCCTGCAAGGTTCCACACAAATGACAAATACTAGGGGTGCCATTTTTGGGGGAATAAAGACTGACTTCTCTCCTAGCAAGACTCGTAGTGCAAGGAAAAACAAGAAGGAACCAGATATAAAGGATGGTGAAAGTGACAAGCAGACATCCCCTCCCCACACTTCAGCAAAATCTAGAGCGCTTAGAGGCATAAAAGCTCTTGCCAGAGTTCCAAAATGATTATTACATCCATAAATATCAGAGGAGTGGGGGGCCTCCATAAGCGTCAAGCCCTTTAGAGAAGAGTGGAAAGAGATAAATTAGATGTAGTATTGCTTTAGGAAACGATTGTCTCTGCACAAAACCCTATTCTTTTTTCTTAAAAATCAAAGATGAGTGGGAGGTAGCATTGGTGGATGCTTTAGGAATATCTGGTGGCTTGCAATCCTCACATTGCATGACTGAAAGCTTTCTTGGTTTCTGCAGGAATTCTTCTTAAAGGTTTCTTCAAGAATTTTGCAGAGGAAATTAACATAGTTAGTGTATATGGTACATATAGTTCCAAAGAAACTTTCTGGGATTGGATAGCTATAGAAGGCACTTTCGATCATCCAAATTTGGTGTTGGCGGGTTACATGAACTTTACATGGTCGGCTTGCGAAATCCGGGGAAAAAAAGCAAAATTGGATCCCTTGAGTGACTATTTCGTGGGGATGATGGATGAAGTTGGATTAGTCGATGTGGAGCCGTCGCCAATGGGTCCAACATGGTGCAATGGCAGACTCGGTCATGAGCGGATCACAAAGAGACTTAATCGATACCTGATTAGTGTCGACCTGGTTGAGAAACTTCAGAAATTTAGATCATGGGTCGATCCGGTGAGACTCTCAGACCGTCACCCAATCCATCTTGAATTCGAAATGAGCGGTACGGGACCTCGAAGACCTTTTAAATTCAATCATCAGTGGTTAATGGTGGCCGACTTTAAAGAAATGGTGTGTAATGTTTGAAACGACGAAGACTCCATGGAGACCACATATCCAATGGACCAACTAACAGAAAAATTGGGTAGGCTAAAATCCGCGGTAAAATATTGGGTCGAGGCACCTATTGCAAAGGTTAAAAAGGATCTGGTTCACATCGAATCAGAAATCAAGTTTCTCTTTAGCTCGATAGACACAGAGATGTGGAGCCAATCAGAGAAGGACAAACTTCAAAAGCCTGAAAGTGAAAGAGCTTCTATACTACAGGTATCATACGAAAAAGCAAGATTGGCGAGCCGCATGACGTGGTTAGAAACTGGAGATGGGAACACAATTTTTTTTCATAAATTTGCAGATCACCGGAGGAACATCGACTCCATTTGGGGTTTGAGGACAGAAGATGGTAGGAAGGTTTTGGAACAAGAAGGAATCTCGGTGATGGCATTCACTTATTTCCAGCAATACTAAAGAGCGAAAGGTTCATTTTTGGTCATTGAATAGTTGAAAGTTGTAAAGGAATTCCCAAGGATATTCGAGGAGGAGGAGGGGGTCGAGTTATATAAACTAGTCCTCATGTCGGAACTTAAAGATGTGATCATGGCTTCAGCCAGATCAAAAAGCCCGGGACCGAACGGTTGGACAATGGAATTATTCGTGGATTGTTTTGAAATCATGGGGCCGGACTTATTGAGAGTTGTGGAAGACTCCAGATCAAGAGAATTTATCACTAGCTCAATGAATTCAACGTTCATGGCTTTAATCCCAAAAAATTCCGCTTCAGAAGACCTAGGGGATTTCCGACCAATTTCTTTGTGCAATTTTGTATAAAAATTATTGCAAAGATATTGCAAATAGACTTAAACCGACATTATCAAGAAGCCTTTCGGCTGAACAATTCGGGTTTCTTCAGAATCGACAGATCCTGGAGACGATGGAGGTGGCACAAGAAGTTCTCCACAGTGTAAAGACTAGATCTATGGTGGTAGTTGTCCTCCAACTCGACTTAAATAAAGCTTATGACAGAGTATCGTGGGGCTTTCTCACACTGGTGCTGGTCCAAATCGATTTGCCTTACAGGTTTATGAGATGGATAATGGGCCGTGTCTGATCGGTGTCATATGCAATGCTAGTTAATGGATGCCCAAGGAAATTTTTTGCGGCAGAGCGTGGACTCAGACAATGGTGCCCCTTGTCTCCGCTTCTGTTTTTACTGGTTATAGAAGGCCTCAGCAGATTACTTCAGAAAGCCAAGGCAGATGACAGGATTAAGGGCATAAAAAATAGGAGGGGCTTATTCCTCTCACACTTAATATTTGTTGATGACATAATGATGCTGCGAACAGGATCAATATCTGAATGGAGTGTAATTTTAGGAACATTGGAAAAATTTTGCGAAGTCTCGGGATTGTCAAACATAGAAAGTCGAGGCTCCTTCTCCACGAAGCTGGTGAACTTTTTAGGACTGCGATGGAAGATATATTAAAAATGAGATCCTTCCCTATGGCGGAGGGCATGAGATACCTGGGGTTCTTTTTAAAGCCAAATGTCTATCAGGTTGGGGACTGGTTATGGTTGTTGAAGCAATTTGACCGCAAAATAAACCACTCGAGATAGAGATGGTTCTCACTGAGTGGAAGATTAACATTGGTTCGTTATGTCCTAATTAATATGGGAGTTTACTGGTTTTCTTTGTGTAAAGTCCCTAAGTCCATAATTAACAAGATAAGGATGAAGATTATGGCCTTCCTTTGGTTAGGAGATCGAGTGCAGTCCAAATTCCATTTGGTTCGGTGGGAAGACATTGCCATACCGGTGGATTATGGAGGCTGGGGATTGAAGAACTTGCACCTATTTTCTCTGTATCTTCTGGAAAAAATCCTTTGGATGGTGTTCACTGGCAATGGTCTATGGTCTCAAGTCATGAAGGAAAAATACTTTCAAAAAATATCAAAGATCCAATGGGTCAGGAGCTTTCAAAAATAGGACAAAAGCATATCAAATGTTTGGGCAGGCTTACTTGGCGCTTTCAAACTCTTCTCGTCTTGGTTGGCTTGGGCCCTAGGGGATGGTAGGGGGGCCCCAAAACCATGTTTTATCTTGGGACATTCTTTATCTTCTACATTGTAAGGGATTCTTCTTCCTTAATCATATTTCTCTAGGATTTCCTAGTCATATGACACATCAGAGATGGATTACGACAACACAATTGGGACTTTATGGGGTAATGGTTTTTGAATGGTCGGAATATGTCAGAGGACTACAAAAGGGGGAAATTAGTTTAAGCAGAACTCCATATCGTTTATGCTAGTCCTATGATGTTGTCTCGGGGGTGATTTCTGCAAAGAAGGCTTATCAACAACTCATGGAGAACTTTTCGGGAAACTGTGAGTGGTGGTACCGGTTGTGGTATTGGAAGGCCCCTCCACGAGTAATAGTTTGCTGCTGGATGACGCTTGAAAACTATCTACTTACGTGGGATAATTTTAATCGTAGATGTATGATGGGCCCTGGACTTTGTTTATTATGTGGTTCAGCAAACGAAAACATTCTTCATTTATTTGTATCCTGTAGCTTCTGCCAGTCTGTTTGGAAGGTGATCGGACAAGTGTTCAGTGTGGTTTCTCTGTGGAGTAGTGAATCCCTTTCGTCATGCTTTTTAACATGGCATAAAAACTATTCGGCCTGGGGAATGCTCCCATGCTTCATTCTATGGGAACTGTGGCGGAGCAGGAATTTATTAATTTTTGAAGGTAAGATGACAAGCCCTTCGATTCTTGCTATCAGAGCTGTGAAAGCATTTTCAGAATTTGGCGGTGATCTATCCACTAGTGGCTGCACTCATTGGGCCTCAAGGGTGGCAAAGAAATTAGCTCCATAACACATTCTGATTGGTTTTTTTGATGGGGCATCCCAGGCGGCCACCAACCTATGTGGATCTGGTGCTATCCTCCGGATGACATATCAAAGCTACTATAAGTTGTGGATGAACTGCTGCCCGAGTTCAAACACTAAGGGAGAACAACTGGGCTTGTGGATCCTCCTTTGTTTTTCCTTGGCTCGTGGCTTGGGCGAAATTCACATATATGGTGACTCAAAAGTCATCATTGACTGGGCTATGGGTGTGCACTGTATTCTTCTCCTCAACTTGGATCCGTGGCTGGTTTGTGGAAGAGGCTTGATTGATTCATTCTAAGGGATATTGTTCTCCCACATTTTTCGGGAACATAACCAAATGGTAGATTCTTTAAAACTCATGTTAAAGGCAAAAGATGGTTTCATCTTCTCTGAGAGATGTTCATGGGATGGACAGATCTCCCCCAGGGAATGCATGGTTGCGTGACTGTTGGCCTTGTTTATTTTGGGCATTATTGTCCCCTCTGTTTGAGGCGCTCATCCCTTTTGGTGGTTGTTATCTCCATTTCGATCTACAATGCTTTTCTATGCCTCTCGGCTATCAAAGATGTGAATCGGTTGTCTTTGGCGTGACTGTATATTTTCTTTAGGTTGCCTGTCTTTTTTGGACAATGTTCTGTCTCACCGTGCCAGATCGAGCCTCTGTTTTTGTGACTTGTTTGTACCAAACATTACCAATATTTTTATAAAATATACGCTGTTTTCATTGGAAAAAAAAAGTAAATAGAATTGCTTAAATTACGAAATTATATAAATAATTCTTTTCAGAATGAAGAAAATTAAACACAATTGAAAAAAAAATTAATAATGAATCATGCACCCATAAAGTATTTTCATAAAATCATTGTAATATTATTTAGTTATTATATTTAATTTATTGAAATATTTTCTGTTAGTATCCTAGTGCATAATACAATGATATTTATTTATAAATAAAATAGCAATAATATTCATTTATAAAAAGTATTTAACACAACCCCACACACTTTGTATGTCTTTCAATTTTCGCATCTTACAAACCCATGGCCTTTGCATTGCAACTAGGAGATGAATAATTTTCTTGTCTTTATACTTTTTTGTACGATTTCGTTGATTGTACATTAGAAAAATGACTCTCCTCAAAGGTTTGTATGATTTGTACAAGTTGCAATGACCTCGACCATGTCTTTTGCAATTTTGGAGGGCCTCTTAGGTGAATGCCTTCCTATGTCTATTGCAATTTTGGAGGACCTCCTAGGTCAATACCTTGTTTTAAAGGCTATAATTAATACCTTATTTTAAAGCCTATAAACTTTTAATTTAAAGAGCATTTTCAATTTCTATAGATAACTCCACCACATGGCTAATTCTTGATTATTCTCCATGAACATTGCTTTATTTCTTGGGCTCGGAGTGTAAAACCCCACATAAGCAATATGCAATATCATATGGTTCTTTATAATGTATTTTAGATAAACCTTTCAATGAATTGATTCCACTTTGTGGTAACCTTAACATTTTGCTTGTATCTAACCCTTTTGTCATCAAGAAGAATTTGGATTACTATGCAAGTTGTCTCTTTTTTTCCTTGGAAAAAGCTCCAACTTATTAATAATAAACCGTACTGTTTAAGGATTCTCCGTGCTCATTCATAAGTGGAATTTCAATCACAAAAAAAGATCATACACGTGTTCTAGGACAACAACCAAGACCATGAAACTCTAGATAAGCTCTGAGAGTCATCAAAAGTTATGCTTTTCAGCATGATCCAAACTTTGTAGAAGAGTTAAAAAAAACTTGCTTGAGGGATTATTCTCTGAATATAGACGCGAAAATGGCATCTAAAACATACATAGAGACAAAAATCTCTCAGATAGGTTTCCAACCATTAGAAAACATATATTCAACTTGAACCAAAATAATAGTGACATACCTGAATAAAACGAGTCCTACAAGTCATGAGGGAAAGGATCCAGATCCAATTCTTAAAGATTGCCATATTATTGTTCTTGTTGATGCGAAGGGAACTCAACCACCTATAGACCCATCTTAGATGACGCATCAGAGTGCTCATTCCTTTCCCTGAATATATGATGGAATGAAATATCTTGAAATAACCCAGCCAATTAAATCATCTCTTCATAGAGGGCCACTAGATAGATGTTCTTTGAGGTATGTATGAATCACATCATATCCACGACAAATTTGGAATCTCCAAAAATATGAATATTGCAAATACCTTTGGAAATGGCAAGGAGCATAATAAACTTTAAAGTCCTCATCTATGCATAGTTATTAGTACTTAATCCTAGCCCTACAACAAACTTGAAGCAATGTTTTTTTTTTAGGAGCATGATGCCTCCAACACCCCCCATAGTTGGATCACCTTAAGTCACCCCATCAAAATAATCCCATCCTCGATCTTTGTTAATGACTTTTGCAATAATGCTTTTGTTTAGGGGAGAACTCCTAACTTGGGGGAACAATTTGACAGTGGCCAAAACTTGTGAAGTTGTTAGATTTTATAATAACAAATCAGTATATTTCAATTATTTGCATTAGAAACAAATCAAGATCACTGAAAGAATAACCATGCATAGAGACAAAGAGACACAAAAATTTATCTTAGGAAACCCTTTTGTCGAAGGGAAGAAAACCCAACAACCTTTCTTACTTAGAATATAGTTCAACATACAAAGCACATCAAATATACGTAACCAAAATATAAAGAGTATGCTCATCAATAGGAGATCAAGATCGAGTCTCTCCAAAGGTAGTGAACCCCATAAAATGTCTTATTCTATATTCATCTTCTCTCTCCTTGTGCATTGGATCAGATCTATGCTTGATCAAGCTTGCTTGATGCACAAATCAGATGGGCGTCCTTCTTATTTATGTGTTTAATTTTCCTCCATCCAGGCCGACTTGTTTTGGTAGTCTTTGTATTCATTGTAGGGTCAATTTAACTCAATTGATGGAGCCAACTTTGTCATGAGAAACCTCAGTATGCTACCATAATCAACACTCCCTCTTAGCTAGGGAGATATAATCTTGTTGGAATACATCTAGATATCATATGAACATCATGACTTGCTTTGAACATCTCATCATCATAAGAAAGTTCTCAAATACAACTTAGTCGGTCGATAAGTGTCATCTCAACTCATTCCATCCAGAAGCATCATGAATCAACTCAACCCAGTCCATCGAGGAGGATCATGGAAATACACAACTTAGTCCGTCGAGAAGTGTCATGCTCAACTGAGTCCATCGAGGAGCACAATAGATCAACTCAACTCAGTCCATTGTGGAGAGTCATAAAACTACACTACTTAGTTGGTCGAGAAGTGTCATGCTCAACTCAGTTCGTCGAGGAGCATAATATATCAACTCAACTCAGTCTGTCAAGGAGGATCATGAAACTACACAACTCAGTCTGTCAAGTAGAAAAATATCACATGGTAAATCAACTTAGTCCATTGAGGAATGCACCCATGTATTTCATGCATCTCATGGTAACTCATCTCAACGAGAATTGCACTATAAGGTTTTATTTTTCCCAAAATGTATCCTATTTAACAAAAAGTGAAAATATTCCTAGAATCTTTCATATCTTGGGCATAATGTTTCGCTCGTAACTCGGAATTGGGTGGAATTTGGACAATTGGAAATATATTGAAATTCTCTACAACTTTTCTGTTTTTAGTTTTTTCTAATTACTTACCATTTTTTGGGGGCACATGTTTTCATAATAAAGCATCTTTTAAAAGATGTTTTTTAAAAGGCATCTTTTAAAAGATGTTTTTTAACTAAAACACCTTCCTTAGACAAATGGTAAGGAGTTAGAAAAAACTCAAAACAGTAAGGTTGTAGATAATTTCAATAGCTTTCTAATGGTTTGAATTCTGCCCAATTCCGATTTACGAGCGGAAAGTTATTCCCACAATACGAAATATTTCAGGAATATTTTCACTTTCTATTACATAGGATACATTATAGAAGAGGGTAGAAAGTTATGACCCATGCATCTCATGGTAACTCAACTCAACAAGGACTGCGCCCATGCACAACATATAAGTCTATTGATATTTCCACAACAGAGATCTCTCCCTCACATAGAGAGTTTCACCATCCTCAATCCAAGAAGAATATATCACAGATGCTGCAAACTCCCTCGGCAACTATGCAGCGTACTCTTCCTTTGGAGATTCTCACAGGATAGCCCATAAGCTTATACGAGGTGTCATCCCGAATGTCGAACTAGACAGTATCCTGAATACTGGATCTCATATAGAAAATAAGCACAGCTTCTCATGAGAGTGTAGATCCCATCATCTCTTAGCCACACCTCTAATATCAAGAAATGCAACAGGCAAAGATCCTCATCTTGAACTCAAAGGATAAATCCCTTTGGCTCCCTGCATAGCTTTGTGTATTCCTATAACATTTGTTTGCAAGCTAGGGCTTTCACTAATATTTGTTTATCTTATGGTTTTTTAGTTGGAAACTCCTCTGTGGGTTTTGTAAGCGCACTTTTAGTACATGAGCTCTTTGTTTTTTGTGTTTGCAACTCACCTTTTGGTCCTTCGTTTGTTAAATACTTTGTGAAGAAATTATATGCTTAATCTCCTACTTGGTATGTATTTGATTTGAATGTTGTTTTGATCACCTATTGGTAGCATATACAGACTGTTTCTTTAGATCTTTTTCTTACTCAGTCTTGTTGGTCAAAGTTTCTTGTGCCAAAGTGGTTAACTTGTCTCTTATGCAAGTTTTCTTTATAAATTAGGTGTTATCAGACCTTTAGTCTGTCCAGGGTTTTGTTATTGTAGATTTAGCATAGAGTTTTATTTGCTTGTTCTGTACATCATTTTCATACACTTGTTTATTATTCATTTCTTTTTCCATTTTAAGAGAAAAAATAAAAATAAAACAAGTCTTTGCTTTGTATGCATTATAGGCTAGTATCATTGGTATTACGTGCACTTTAATATCTCTGTTTTTAAAAAAATAAAAAGAAAGATTTACTTTCACATGTCATAATTCATCATTTTCAAAGTTTTAAAAGGAAAAATAAAAGTGAAAACTTTGGATTTTAAATTCATTGCACTTGTCAATTTATTTCATTTATTGAGTAAAAAACAACACTAGTTTCATGATTGTTACGTCTTGAGTAATTTCATCCCTTTAGAAAGAAATTTTAATATTAAAATACATTAGTAACATTTATTTTTCTAGGGATGACACCTACTAGTCTAGGCCAGTGCTTTGGATTAGTTTTTGGCTTTAAGCTATCCAAAGCAATTAAATCCAGACGTAGTGGCTAGTATTTAGGAAATCCAAGTTTATAAAAGGTGAACTAGAAATCTCCTCTAAAGCGGGAGTCAAGAATGAGGTCATGTGAGGTTGAGTAGAGGAGATATCCCTCCAATACTCAATCAAGCATACACAAGAGTTGGTGTGCATTTGGGGATTCACTGGGTACCTTTTCTTGGCCAAGTGTGGTTCCAATGTTGTTTGAGTTTCAGGCTTAGCTACCCTGCCCATGTGTATCAACTATACTGATGGTTGTTTCTTCGGAACCTCCTATCAAGCTTGGTAATCATAGTATATTTACCTTTAAGGATCTTACATATGTTATGGTGGAATGTTATTTCCATTATACTTAGGGAAGATTCGGGAGGAAATCCATTACATACAATTTTGGAAAGTGGTTTGGTGATTCAAGCGCTTAGACCCCAGGAGGTGTATTGTGGACCCCAAATTATTGTGCTTTGTTCCTTCATTGGTTAGTCCTGGGCCCTGATTATCCCAGAATCTCCTTTATAATTTATCTTTGTTTTCCTCCTTCGGATACTTACGATTTTTTCTAGTGGTGTGTAGATTGTATACTCGTTTTTAAGTTGGTCCTAGGTGTAATCTGTTTTAAATCTTTAGTTGTGGAGGATCAAACTCTATGTATATCTATAAGGTTGAAAAACATTCCAGCGCCACCTCAGAGGTGAAGAATAAATACAAGTGTCTCTTTTGAGCCAAATGGAATAGTGGATATTCTCGGGGAACTTGGGCTTATCAGCCATACTACACCTACTTCACACATAGTAGAGGTTGAAGATTTATAAAATGAATATTTTCTAAGACCCTTAATTGGACCTGATGATCCAGTGTTAGTGCAAGTAGTTTCTTTTGGTAAACTTGGGATAAGTGCATATAGGATTACCCGTGGTATAATCATAGATAACACAAGGGAAGGATCAAGAGACATTTACACTCCCGCAATCGCTATGGTGTGAGGAGGATTATCTCCTCCTCATGTTATTGTGCAAATATCTAGTTCACGACATTCAACTTTTGCACCAGTGATATCATTTAATTTTAGTTCAGTGTCATCAGGTTCACCTAGCACTAAAGTTGTTGGTACTTCGACACCTGTTGGTTCTACTATTGGGTCATCTAGGTTAGTTGTCACTAGTATACCTAGCATCCCTTTTATTTCCTCTACTCTTTTTTCAAAAATTCCAAACTAGTCCTAGTAGTTCCACTCCTTTTGTTCAAGGATTCCCTGGTATGGGGGTCATATCCCCCCTTCCTCTCCTTTTGTAGTATCCTTTCCTACTCACTCTAATGCACCCTTTATAAGCTAAAATCCTTTCACAAGATTTAGCTTCCAACAAAGTAATGTTCAAACTTCAAATGTTCCTATAGGGAGTTCTTTCTCACTTTTTGGTGGAAGGAATACCACTGTTGTTTCTACAACCCCTATCTTAGTTGGAGGTGGTCAATCTCAACCTCAGAGGAGTGCACCTCAAGAAAGTAAACCTCTCACTTTTGGATGGAACCCCTTTCAAACTATTTTCACTTCACAAGCGATGGCTGGGTGAAACCCCAACCAACCTTACGAGAGTTTTGGTCCACCCAACCCTGACCAACCTTACGGTAGTTTTGGTCCACCCAACCATCCATGAACACAATATTTGGCTAGTCCTCATCTAGATTTTTTGGTGACTTTAAACTTGCAAGACCATTCAAAATTGATGAATGATCATGTGCGTCATGACGTGACTTGGCCTCTAGTCCCAATTAAACTACCTTTAGATATACCCAAGTTTGAAGGTAAAATTAATGAGGACCCCATAGATCATGTCACTACCTTTCACTTATGGTTCTTGTTAGCACTAGGATTGAACCCAAAGGTTGGTGGGAAGGGCTCTCCCCCGGGCAACAACATAATCGCTTTAGACTGTTCTTCTAGCCCAACACATTCAGAGAGGGATCTCTCTTTTACTCACCAAATTTTCTCACGCAAGATATTCAATCGAGAATGATTAGGAGGTCAGATTCCTGAATGGGGCAGGTATGTTGTTATAAGGTGTAGGTGGGATGATCAGAGAGGAGGACCATTGGGCAATGGAGTTGACAGTCTTGGTATGGAACATGTTGCAGGAGGTAAAGAATTGTGGAAATTTACAGATAGAGGCAAGATAGCCGCCCATCTTTCAATCAGGAGATATTTAGCAGGTGATTAGTGGATAAGAGGAAACAACCCATCACGCAGATCATTTACAGAATGAATTCTGCGTGACTTTAGAAGAAAGCTTTTAGTGGATATCTGAAACAAAAGATGAAGCATAGTATGTATGAATTCCAAACTGTTAAACACTTATTTCAGACATGAAAGAAAATAAAAAACTAGAATGAAAACATGATAAACATTCACGTAAGGAAGTTACATATTGAAAGAAAAGACGACGTAGGAATCTCTGCCATGGAAGATTGTCATTCCTCTGCAATTTTATTGATATCATGGAAAGTTAGAAACAAATTACAATGGAGAGCCTCATCCCTTAAAAGTTTCCCAACCAACCCCTATCTCCCTCTATCGGGAGTATATTTATACTATTTTAGACCTGAGACTAATCTCCGAAAGAAAACCTAGAAACTGTTTTTAGTCACAATTAGACACTAACAGTTTAGAGTGTGGTACTATTGCCATGATTTGCAAATATTAACAAACATCATGGAATAAATGGATGTGCTCGGCTTGGATGACAGCCCGACTTTTCTGTTGCCGCGTCTGCAGACCTCAAGGACAATGCTTTCTGGTCACTTTCAGGTGAGTCATCATTGACTGGGATTTGGAATCTCTAGTTAGCTTTTTGAGTCAGCATAGTGCCTTTCTACCCCTTCTTTTGTGTCTTATCCGTGTTCAAAAGTATCTTTCTGCATGGACGCAAACTGGTAGGGAAGTTTGTGTCCCTTACTTGCTCCACCTTCTCTACAGCCCCTCTCTCTCCGGGTAACACTATTAGACTGGGGGTCTGGAGGAAGGGCCATATTGATTTTGGAAAAGGCAATCCTTTTCGGTGGCTTGTCATTCTTGTACTCCTCACCTTCTATGAGGTGGGCTCTCCCATAGGAAATACGGTGGAGCATACCTCCACCATCCCCATCACCCTTGGTAAGTGGAATTCACAGATAGGGTGGTGCAGGCACTAGATCCCTGATGCTTCAACCTAAACAATTGCTCCCACATAGTGCAACCTAGGATTGTCTTCTTGTGTGGAGGCTTTGGAGGTAGCGATGGCATCAGGGGCTCCTGAAAAACACCCACGGGACATGAGTGTCTAGGCAATGTGTCATTGGAGGTATGGGCATCTGAGGACGGGTATATCTCTCAAAATTCTTCACATCTACGCCCCGATGGATGGTGCTATCTTGGTATGGAAAACCAAGGCAATGGATAAGCATAGAAACTAACTCACCAACCATCAATACACCCAGACAGACAAGCTTTTTGAACCAAATTGCCATTGCCAACTTCTCAAACTTCTATGGACTCGCAACAAAACGAGACCTCGGGCTTTGAAGGTATGTTAGCTCATTTCCAACATTACAAAGACATATATATAAGGCTAAGAGACTGGACTCTACAATGACCAGTCAACATTCCTGCACATTCTGTCATCGAGTGTTGCGATGCTCACATGTGTGAGGGCATGATCCGAGTGATCTTTTACCTGCTGGAGATCTAGTCGCGTTGCTTAATCGGCTGTGGCACCTTACAATTTGTTGCGGGAAATATTTTTGGGTGTCACCTTGTGTAGTCGACCCATGCTGCAGAGCACATGGAGTGGACATTCTCACATTCCCTTGCTCTCATGACTTAGGAAACATAATGGTCATATCCATCGCACCGGCCTTTACCCATGTGAAGAGCGGATTCATCGATTACTTCCTTACTAGCATGCCAAACCACACGATGGCTGCTTGTCTTTAGGTGATATGGCTCTGCCACAGGGATGATTTCTCCTATACACATGCTACAAATGGCGTCCAACAAATCAATTAATATACCGGGAGGCAAATCATGTGTGCAAACATACCTTCTACTATCAGATCTGCCCTGGATGTGATACCTATAGCCTTAAGACTCTCTCAACCCTTCGAATTGGGCGCCTTTCACATCCGTTGTCCACGTTTCATTAAAATTTAGCTGCCGATTCATGATCAGGCTTCATCAGGACCGTCAAATCAGAGCAGACCCTACCACTTTTCGCAAATTGAGATCTTGAACTTGTTTGCGCTAGTTCAAATCATGAAATGAACCACAACCATAGATATATCCCTTCCTTTGTCGTGACCGTTGATCTTTGCAACCAGTACCACTTTTTCGCGATCTGGAATCACGAATTTATTCGTGCTAGTTCAAAACGCGAAATCATCTATGGCCGCAGATCTACTCATACTCTTATCTCCGTCATCAGATTCCTCCGTCCTTTAATCCATTTCGCGATTCGAAAAATATCCCTCTTCCGCGTACATTTCCCCAGTGAAATCACCTCGGGTTGTCGATCGGGCTTCACCTTGATCTTGGCCTTTCATTGCTTGTCCCCTTTAACAGGCTTCACGAATACCAAACTTAAATACTTCCTTGCATCTTTCGGCCCGTGGAACCACGCTCTATCATCGATATTCTCCCTGTGAATCTGGATCGTTGATCTACGACGCCCCTTTATCTCATTTCCACTGTTGCATGTCTTGTCCTTTGGAAGGATCTACCACAGTAGATCGAGGTCTCTTCTTCATCTGACGGTCTTAGCCAACGAAAACTGTCTATTGGATAACCTGAAGGGTGTTTGTATAATTCTTCATTGAATATGATCCTTTTCGAATCCTTCCAAGCCCATAACTCGACTGTTTCCAACGGAGTGCTAACAATTCTACTCGCTAAATGATGACTCAATACATTTAAGACTCTTCCATAGAAATTTGAATGGTATGGCAGCCAAATGGTACATTGAGTTACCATCCACTACATACTATAGTTTTAATGATTTGGTGACTGTCTTCCTTAACCATTTTCATCGTCTTGTCTGGTATGATGTTGGGACAAATATTTTGTCTAATTTTAGAAGAAACAAATCCACACATATTTATGATCACCTTCATGAGTGGCAGAGAAGGAAAATGATGATCAAGGTGAATATACCTCCTGAGTTTCCACTGGAGTGGTTTTTAAAACCATTTATATCGTACATTTCAAAAGATGTCTCTACCTCAAGGGTTACAATGGAATAAGAGGCCATCCTTAGATCCCATTAGCTTGAATTGATTTATTCTTAGTTTTCGATTATGTATGATATTATTCCTGATGCACTATGGTTGAATACCGACCATGGGAAACCAAAACCTAGACCATATGCCAATGGCATTGCTCGTTTCGTCGACACATCTGCCATAGAGGCTTTGGATAAACAAATACATGAGTTATCTATGAAGCACTCTATAGTAGAGACAACTACAGTTTCTACCACCACTTCTCAAACAACTATTGTACACAATGTGCAGTCAGAACAAAGGGTACTCAATAGTCTCGTAGGAAGAGGAATAAGGGAAAGAAGGGGGATGGGAATCTAAACAAGCCCAAGTCCACTAACAATGTTGAGAGGGGTAAGAAGGAAAAGAGGAAAGTTAAATTCCCTTGTAATCTATGTAGTGAAAATCACTTGACTTATAAATACCCCCTTATGGAACAAGCCTAGAACTAGTTGCGACAACAACAACCAGCTATCTGGAAGGATCTATTTCCTATGGAACAAAATAAAACTTATGGCGGATCTAACAATACTGGGGGCACCCAAGGTGCATCGTCTCATAATCAAGACTATATTACTATGATTCACTCAAACACATTTTTCAAACTAGAGAAAAAAACTATCAATAAATGTTACAAAAAGAAAAATAGACTCCTGATATACCAACTTTTCTTCACATTGAGAAGTCAGTTGATCCTATGACAAAGATATCGAAAGGTGTCTTTAAGCGAGCATGACACAAAAATAATGTGAGAGCTACTCCCAACTACTCAATAGTAGAGGATTTATCACAAAAACCTTGTGTGATGTCTTCCTTAGAAGTATTGCAAATTTTCCCTTCGCAACCGAATGCACTTTTGGCATCCATAGGAGGTCTTGATTCTACTAGTCTTGTGGCAACGTTTGATATGTCCAATATTAAACCCTAGTTTCCATATCACATCACATTCCATATATATTTGTCCATGGTGCCAAGACCATTGGATGGACCATAGTGGATGCAGGTGCGTCTATGTGCATAATGGCCATTTCGTGTTAGCGAGCATTAGGTTTGCTGGAATTGGTTCCCTATACAACTCTGCTTACTGCTGTCGATCGAAGGTCCTTTATGTTAGGATTAAATAATCCTCCCTTGTCCATATATAGTATAAATGATCATGTTTCCTAACATAGCAAGATATTATCACTGTACTAGAGTGTGGGGAACACATATAGAGGTTAAATTCCACTTGCTGCATGTTCATGTCTGAGTTTATGTGCCTCTGAGACAAATTCCTACATTATAGGAGCCCACTCTAAGTGCCAGCAACAGCCTCCATCAGTTGGTTGTGGTAGGTAAGAATTTATGTTGAGTCAAACTCTAGTTACATTCAATTAGATTACTCTCAGTCAGTCTAGATCTAGTTTTTCATGGTTGCATGGAAGTGGCACCTTTTTCCAACTACGTCATCAGTTTAACTCGTTTAACTAGTTTAATTGATTCTCAGACTGATTTAGACATTAGGAGTTATACTAGTGTCTCCCATGCAATGATTTAGACATTCCTAGTTAGCTATTTAGTCATATTGATTTGGTAGATTCAAATCCTATCCATATGATTCAAATTATCCTTATTGTAACACTGTTGTATTACTGCTTGATTAATGAAGATTAATGTTGTAATTTACTGATCAATTCTTATCATATCTATCTCAAATTTGTCTTGTTCAGTGTACATTGTTCTTGAGATTCCACTGCATAATCCACTTCACAATTGCTCTCATTTTCCTATAGATCAATAGGTTCACAAATTCAACATGTAATCAGAGCCTTGTTGAGGATAACAACAACTCTTCTCCTATCTCCATCGTACACCAGAAGCAACTGAGTTTCCACATAAATCCCGGAATTATAGCCTTGCTCCCTCTTAATTATGTTCAAAGAATTCTATCCGGGTGTGACAGACTCTGAGAAAGTGTACATGTCAAGGTGGAAAGGATTGGAATGGACATGATTGCGAATTGAATTTGTTTTTTGCAGTGTTTTTGAAGGTATCTACCTAGCTTCTTAAGGAATTAACTATCTCAGCATACAGAGAGATGGATCCCTCAACTCTCATACCTTGAATCCTTACACCCTTCAACTACATTGATTGGAGGGAATATATGTAGGTCTCCTTGCGTAATATTGGTCTGTAGGGGATGACTATGGGTAGAGAAACTAGGCCCCAACAACATGTTGATAAGACCAATTTTTTTGGATCGACTTGATGAGGCCTTTGGCTTCATGTGCACTCATATCTACTGTGAACTTTTGATCCACCTTGAGGGACTAAGGAATTTGATAAAATATTGGGAGAATATTGAATCTTTGTTTGGAAAACAAGATGATCTTCGAGGGCACATATTGGAGAATGATCTCATTTCTCTACATCCCAAAAATTTCGAATCTATTCAGCCATGCTTCAAAAAATACAAGTCACTAGTATTGCAATGCAAACAATGTGGATTGGAGGGGAAAGATGAGAAACTTGTGTTGTTTGTACTTAGCAAGCTTGGCTCTGAGTACTTGATCTTTATCTCTACATTCCATTCTGGAAGAGCTTCCATCCCCAATTGGAAGATTCCTTCTCTAGATGCTTTTGTTGAGTTGTTAATACAAGAGAAAGATAAATTGGTTCAAATGGGAGTGATTCAAACCTCCAAGAATCAAGTACTGTTGATGATAGACTCAAAAATTGTGCAAGCAAGAGCGAAGTGCAAAGGGAAGGAGCCAAAAGCCACTGATTCAAAGCCAAAGGAGAATTAGAGATCTTTCGATGGAGCCTCGAGTTCGAAGAAGAAGAAGAAATTTGAGAAGACTAAGTGTCTATACTGTATGAGAGGATTTCATTGAAAAATCCAGTGCATGAATAATACAATCGACCAAATGTCAACAATCCTTGAACAGAACAATATTTCCCTTCCATAAGAAGAAAATAAGTCCGATGCTGGACAACCGACAGAAGATCGTGAGAGGTGCCATGGCTTGAAGGAAGGCCTCACTCTGTCAAAGGCGTACTTAATAGATTCTGGAGCATCCAACCACATGGTTTCCTCCAGGGAATCCTTCACTACTCTGGATCTCTCAGGAGGACCTAAAATTCATATGGGAGATGACTTCCAAATCCCAGATGCTGGGAGAGTTTCTATAAAATCTAGCATGGTGAGTTCAAGAATTTACTCTACGTTCCCTCTCTTGCAACAAATTTTGTATATGTTTATCAGATGACACATACTGGCTCGCCAAATAAATTTGTATTTGGTCCTGACTCAGTGGAGATCTCAGATATCTCAACAGGGAATATTATAGTGAAGGGTGTTGCAAACCATTCCTCCAAGGCATATGAATTCTCACACTTTTTGCAATACTCAACTCCAACACAATATCAACAACCATTTGAAAGGGAAGGTACAATTTCTCTTTCATCTCCATTTGCAGATAATGATATGTTGTCTCAAATTTTAGTTTCAGGAGATGAGGAACAAGACTGGCATGATCTTGATATTGAGATTATACCTCAAGATGATCTAGATCTAGATCTAGCTCCTATTCTGAATAAGAAGCCTAAATGGGCCCAAAAGCTCATTGAAGCAGTTGGGAATGGTGTCAGGAATCCAGATGATAGAAGAAAAATAAGGTCCCAATATCAGAATGAAAATGTTGCACTATCTCACATAGCTTCACTACCTACAGAGTGGTGCAACAAAGTTTCAAAGAAATGCTACTTGATGTTGAATATTGATCCAAAATTTAGTCCACTGATGAACAAAATTGATCATTCCATTCCTCCTCCAGAAAGAAGAAACAAAAGTAACATTCAACAAATCGAAATAAAATGGAAAGGTTCACATGCACAGTCCTAGGATGATGATGCAAAAAAGAACCATGATTCTGCATGGCTACTCCATGAAGCTGCAAATTGCAGGAATTTGTTTGCAAGTTTTTACCCAAAGAGGAAAATTTTATCTTAAGTATAGCTTGTTTTCCCAATTCTTGCTTATTTTGAGGGGTTTTTTTCCCATGTTATTTTCCTCATTTCCCTTAGTTTATTAAGAAGATTTTATTTCTTTTAGATTGTATGGGTGACCTTTGGCCTAGTTTCCAAGGCCCAAGTTGTCCAAGTTAGGATATGGCGGGGTGTTATTATTAAATAATCCTTCCTTGTCCATATATAGTCTAAATGATAATATTTCCTAACTTAGGGAGACATTATTACTGTACTAGAGTGTGGGGAACATATATAGAGTTTAAATTCCACTTATTGCATGTTCATGCATGCATTTATGTGCCTTTGAGACCAATCCGTACATTACAGGAGCCCACTTTGAGTGCCACGAGCAACCTCCATTAGTTGGTTGTGGTAGGTAAGGAGTTATGCTGAGTCAACCTCTAGTTACATTCAGTTAGATCACTCTCAATCAGTCTAGCTCCAGTTTTTCATGGTTTCATGGGGAAGTGGCGCCTTTTTCCACCTACCTCATTAGTTTAATTGGTTTAACTAGTTTAACTGATTATCAGATTGATTTAGACATCAGGAGTTAGACTAGTGGCTCCCATGCAGTGATTTAGACACTCCTAGTCAGCTATTCAGTTAGATCGAGTTGGTATATTCGAATCCTATACACATGAATCAAATTCTCCTTATTATAACACTATTGTATTACTACTTGATTAATGAAGATTAATGCTCTAATTTACTAATCACTTCTTATCATATTTGTCTCAAATTCATCTTGTTTAGTGTACATTGTTCTTGAGATCCCACTCCACAACCCTCTTCACAATTGCTCTCATTTTCCTGTAGATCAATAGGTTCACAAATTCAACACTTTCGTCCTCATGGATTCTTTCCTTATTTTGATATCGAGTTAGTGGGGAAATTAGTTTCATTGGAGGTGGAATTATGGATGCTCCTTAAGATTACAACTTGTTGTTGGGAAGGAGTTGGACATATGTTATGCAAGCTATCCCTTCGTCCGTTTTTCTAGTGTTATTATTTCCTCATGAGGGAATGATAATTAGTATTGACCAATTATCCTTCACTTGGAAAAGTACCACTACCCCTTTGGAGTCAACTATCCCTATGGTTTATCAGGCACATCCAACTAGTGAGAATCTGAGAGCAGGTATGTATTCATTGCTCATGGGCACATTCAAGTTTCCTACTCTTGTTAATTACATCAATTCAACTAACATTGGAAACACTACTTTCATATATGAGAATTCCTTTTCCATCTCTAATCTAACAAATCCTTGTATCTTACCGACCAATGATGAACCCATAGTTCCCATATCCGTTGTAGAAATCACTTATTAAGACTTTTAAGAACCTGCCATGGACTCCACTTCTACTCCTTCTGTATCTGAGGAGTTAGATGTTTTTTACAAGCCCGAATGGGATGTACACTCTGCCCATTCTTTTGACTATTTAGAAATAGTTTTTCCTTGAGATGAAGCCATTCTGGAAGAAATAGTAGGAATTTAGAAAACTTGGGAAGATATGCACCATATGTCCCACTTTCTTCCAAACCTAAGCAAAATAGAGAATGGCGAGTTTCATGTAATACTTTGTGGAGATGTTGATAAGACCATTAACCCTTTAGATAAAGAGCAAGTCTTTATTGAAGGGAACATGGCTAATATATCAGAAACGATGCCGATCAACATATCTATGAACCCAAATGTCGTCGAAAATATCTTTATCGGTGTAAATTGTTCTCTAGAAGAATTTTACATTTATACTGATCTCTTTAAAGAATTTCATGACATTTTTACGGGTCGTATGAGGAGATGCCAGGAATCGACCCTTCCATTGTTGAACACAAAATTAAAAATTATCCTAATGCTAAACTTGTTTGACAAAATATTCATTCAGTTAACTCTAGGAAAGTGACAACTGTCAAAGATGAAGTGGAAAATATCTTAAAATCCGGTTTCATCTACCTTATTGCAATGGCGAAATGGATTTCTAATCCAGTTTTGGATGATAAAAAGAAAGGTATTGTCCATGTATGTACTGAATTTTGAGATTTGAATAAGGAATTCCTAAAGGACAATTACCCCACACCATTTAATGATCAGATCATAAATGCATGTCCAAGGAATGAAGTGTTCTATTTAATGGATGGATTTTTAGGATATAATCAAATTCAAATTAAACTTGAAGATCAACATAAAACTGCTTTCATTTGTCCTTAGGGTACCTTTGCTTATAGGAATATTCCCTTCGGTTTGAAGAATGTTGGAGCTACATTCCAGCGAGCCATGAACTCCGCTTTCCATGATATTAAACACATAGTTGAACCTTACCTTGCTGATATCCCTACACGATCTCAAAAGAGATGGGATCATCCAAACCATTTGTGACTAGTGTTTGAGTGATGCATACTTTAAAAGATTAGTTTGAATCCTCATAAATGTGTATTCTACATCAACTCTGGATGATTGATTGGTTTCATAGTGTCTAGCAACAGAATCATGGTTGATCCGTTAAAACTAGAGGCCATTGTAAATATGCCTCCTCCTTGTACTATCTGTTAAGTTCCAAGTGTACACGGATATTATAACTTCCTCAAACATTTTATATTTAACTATACTAATATAATGAAAGGTTTCATGTGCTTACTTAAACAAGATACCCCATTTTCATGGGATGAGTCTGCTCAAAACTTGTTCGAGGCTTTGAAAAAAGCATTACTATCAACCCCTTTGTTGAGTCCACCAGATTATACTAATGAATTTATATTATATATGGTTGTATTTGATTCCACAGTTGGCATAGTCCTACTTCAAGAATATGACTAAATCCAAGAGCATGTCATCTACTACCTTAGCCACTCTTTAAACATACCTGAACTTAGGTACTCTCATGTTGAGAAGTTAACACTTACGACTGTGTATATGATTCAGAGGCTTTGTCACTGTATCATATTACGAACAACCATTGTTTTTGCGAACATTACTCCATTTCAATATTATCTAACCCGATGTATAATCAGGGGAAAATTTAGCAAATTGATTGTCGTACTCTAGGAGTTTGAACTTACTTTTCAATTTGTTAAGTCTAAAAAGGTCTTGGTGTTCACGGAACTTATCTCAGAGTTCCCTAGTGATGATGATTCTAGGGTAGAGGATGGTTAATTTATGAATGAATATATTTTCTTAATATCTACTTCTGTTCCTGGAAAATTGAGGAAGGAGACATTCTCACAAGCCTTGATGTAGTATATCTCTACATGAGGATACCAATTGATAAAGCCATAAAGGTCATCAAAGATATGGTAAACAACGATGAAATTACAAAACTTGTAGAAATATGCCTCAAGTCCACCTTCTTCAGTTTTAGAGGGGAAATCTATGAGCAAAAAGAGGGAGTGGAAAAGGGATCACAACTCTCACCAATAGTTGCCAACATCTTTATGGAGAAACTGGAAAAAGATGCAATAGATTCCTTCCCCCTAAAACAAAAATGGTGGCTAGGGTTTGTAGACGATGTATATAACAACTGGAAACAGGGGGAAGAAGCATTAAAGGACTTTAATGACCACCTCAACAACCAATATGACAACATAAAATTCACTACAGAAAGAGAAGAAAAAGGTTGTATCCCATTCCTAGATGTCTTCACAATAAGAAAACAAGATGGATCCCTCGGGAATCAGGTATACAGGAAACAGACACACACTGATAGGTACCTTCATGTTGAATCTCACCACCACCCCACCTAGAAAATAGGCATAATTAACACTCTAGTAACTCGAGCCATCAAAATAGAAAATAAAGACCACTTAAAACAAGAGTTGAACCACCTCACGAAATCATTTATAAACAATAGATATAGGGCAAAAAAATCAAAGAAACCATCAAGAAAGCCAACCAAAAAAAAGAAAAACAATAATAGGAAAAACAAGATAGAAAACAACAACAAAGACACACCCTTAGCAATCCTCCCCTATATCCATGGTGCCACCAACAATATCGCTAGGATTCTTAGTAAAAAAGACATGACAGTAACATTCTCTCCCCCCAATTCCCTTCAAATAATACTAGACTCCGCAAAAGAACCCATTGAGAAAAAACTACTCCATACCCTGCTCCTATGATAAAGTCTATATCGGCAAGACTGGTCGCTCCATCAAGGCAAGACTAAAGGAACATGACTCTAACATACACCATTGTAGGGTCAAGAAATCTATAGGTGCACAACACTTGTGTGACACTAGGAACCATATATGTCTTGAAAAATCAGAAGTACTCGCAATTGTACCCCACGATTTCAAGAGAAAAGTAAGAGAGGATCTTTAAATTGAAAAATTCCCTAACAACCTGAATCGAGACGATGGCCTAAAACTCAATGACTCGTGGAAACCTGTTATTGAAATCCTCAAAAACAATAACAAAAAACAATAACAAGAAATTGAAAATTTCCTTAGACAAATCCTAAACCCTCAACTTTAAACTTATATTAAAAACGATTTTTTTTTTTTTAAAACTTATAATTACTAAAACATTATTTTGAGACCATTTTCTTTAAAAATTTAAACCTATTATTTAACAACCTTTAAAAATGTAAAACTCTTTAAAAAACTCTAAACTAAACACTAAAATAAAAAAACATTTTGTCCAAAACACTAAATTAATCTTTCAAAAACTTAAAACACTTTATTAATTAAGTTCTTAATGGCATTAAATTATTAAAAAAATTCCAAAAATTCCAAAAAAGCCTTAACCTTTTTCAAAACTAATACACCTTAAAAACATAACAATAAATATTAAAACTAAACTTTTAAAACTAATTTTGAAACATTATTAAATTAAAAACTAACAATGTTTCTTGAAAACTTTAAAAATTAAAACTAATGTTTGATCATTGAATACTAATTAATTGACATATTTTAAAAAATTATAAACAATAAATTGAAATTATAAAAAAAATAATAATTTGAAATTATAATTCTTAATAGACAAAAGTTTACTAAGTAAATAAATTAAAATAAAAAGTTGACATGAAACCCTAAAAACAAGTTAAGAATAAATATTAATAAAAATAAGAACATTGAACTTACCTTTGTGAAGAATTCCAAGGAAGCCTTTCCTGATGATAGACTTGCTTCTAGGTTTGAAACTGTCAAGGAATAAAAATTACCACTGCAGATCTCCTTCTTCTTCAAAAAATGAATAAAATTGCAGAGGAAGAATGTTTGAAGCTTCCATTGCAGAAATTCTTGTGTCATATTTTTCTTCAGTAAGTTATTTTATTGTGTAATTGTTTTTCCATTATATCACTCCATTCTGTATCTTCTTTCATGCTTGAGCAATAGGGTCATGAACTAGAATTCATCCTGTATGCTCTAGGTTAAGTGTTCAAGCATTTTTAAACAATTTTCTTCTAAAGTCTTACAGAACTCACCCGATTTTGGCGCTCTGCTTGATGGTTTGTCTCCCTCTGTCTGCTAATCAACCTGCTAATACCTCAAGATTGAGGAAATGGTGTCTACCTTGCCTCTTTCAATAAACCTTCAAAACCCTACTTCGTGCAGCCTATTTTAGATCTGATTGATGAATTCATTGCCCAATGGTCTCCTCCTTGACTGTCCTACAAAATATTTTTAAAACAAACTTATCCTATTTGTCCCATTAGAAATATGACCTTCTGAGTATCATTGATTGAATATTTTGAGTAAGAAGGATTTGTAAATGGTGAAAGATCCCTCTCTGACTGTATTAGGTCAGAAATACAGTCTAAAGTGGTTTTTGTTGTTACCTTGGGATCTACCTTTGACAACCTAGGTAAATTCCGAGTGATAACAAATTGGCGCCGTTGCAGGGGAGAGAAGGCTCAAATATTCCCTGGGTATGAATGAAATACTTTCAGATTTGATTATTGATGGTGAACAGTAGTGAGACATCAACAAGGTTTTGCATTTTTCACCTAGTGACTCCATTTTAAAAAATCCAATTTCAGTGACTCCACTGGTGGCATGATCTAGAGATCAATTTTTCAAAGAGAAACAAGGAAATGACCTCATTGTAAAAACATGGAAATGCATGATGAAAATATAAGGTACTCAAGTTTAAGTTTTCTCCAAGATTTCTTATCCTTTCTTATAATTGTTTTCCTATCTTTTGCTAAGATTGTCAAAACAGTTTTCCATTGTTCATTGCTTTCAAAATCATGAATTTACTTCTATATATCCTTCTTTATGAACTGAATGTATTTCACCATCTTGTACATTTGATTTTGATCAAGATCCTTCATTTGAACCACATGACATTAAATATCATCCTTGTGAGCTTCATTAAACCAAAGTTGACAATACATTGGTCCCACATAGCCCTGTTTCTTCCATTATTCCAAACCAATATAGACCACTTCATCTTCCTCATGTTCTTCATGATTTTCCTACACAGCAGTACAAATAACTTCTTAAGTTTGATGGAGAATCCAAGCACCTTAAAGGTGAAAAACATTTAAAATCCTTTGAGCATTTCCTTGACCTCTTTGAAGTAGAACATGATGATGTTTGCATGAGGGATTTTTCCCAATCCTTGCACGGAGATATTAAGGAATGGTTTAAGCACTTGCAGCCTAAATCCATCAGTACATGGAAAGAGTTTGCTAACATATTTTTGAAATTTTGGCGTAAGAGGAAGTCATTGGACTAAATACTTTCAGAGTTTTATTCCATGAAGAAATAGGAGGGTGAAACCATGTCTATTTTTAATAGGTGGTTTGCAAGATTTTATTATAACATGCCAAAAGAAATCCATCCTCTTGAAAAAAATGTTAAACTTTATTATCCAACTACTTTTCCTCCTCAACTGTCGTTACTTCTTTTGGAGATAAAGTCAGCCACATTGTAGCAGATATTTATTGATTGTTTGGAGGTTGAAGACAATCTTAGGTTGTCTAAAAATTTTTCAGACCAAGATAGTGGTAATAAAATGGAAAAGAAATTAGAATTGGTTGAGCCACATAAGAAAAAAGAATTTTTCTTTCATGCCAATTTTGTTTTTTGTGAGCAAAAAGATGATCAACCTAGTGTTGTAAAAGAAGATGGTTTTACTAATTTGTTTTATGAAGATTGGAATCAGCTTGTTACAAATTTTGTTAGTGGTGATTTAAAAAAATATTTTAGTATGCCCATATATGATGAATATGAGGATGAATATTTGGATGTTGTACCCGAAAAACCAGCTATAAATTTTGTAAATTCAAGGCCTGCTAGTGAAGAAAATATGACTGTAATTCAAAGTCAAAAGACTGAAAAAAGAAAGGATAGTGAGTGTGTTGAAGGTGATTGTTTACCTTTGTGTTATTCTTCATTTGAACTACCGAGAAAAAGGCTTAAAGCCTCTAAACAAAAACATAATTTTGAGCATATGGAAAATTTCATGAACTTTTTAGAAGTGGAAGAGGAGGAGGATGAACAATCATGCAGTCAATCTCAACATGTGGAAAAATCAGTGGTTTGCAATGAGGAATTGGATTACAAAGAGAGGTAAAGGTTCTCAAATAAATGCTTCTTTAAACCTTTCACATTCATAAATTTCATCTCAAGAATAAGGATTTTGTTTGCTTGACTTTATTGGATGAAAGAATGATATTTCTACTGAAGCATATAAGGAAGGTGACGTTTTAAATTTAGAAATTTTGAATGAAATTGTGGATATTTCATTTGAAAACAATCATGAGAGTTTATTTCAAAGTTCTTTTTAATATCAGTTTGACAGTATGCAAGAGGAGTTACTTTTTGGACATCCTTTTAATTGTAAGCAAATGATTGGGTATTTTGAAATTTGTCATGCTTTTTATGATCCAGTAGCAGAGTACATGGATAATTTTTTCAGATGGGGTAGTTGGTTATGTGTTTGCAACAAAGGACAACTTTTTCATCATAACCTTTTGCTATTATGTTCCTATGTTCTAATTTCAATCAAGCATGAGGAAGAAGCAGAATTATTGAAAAAATTGCTTAATTGGCTTCATTGGAAGTCAGAGTTTACTTGATTGGGCATTGGTGCTCAGTTAAGTAAGGTAGGGAGGTGTGAATAAGCTCGACAGGGAAAGCATTTCTATCATTAGTTTTTCAGTTTATTTACAGTTTCAATTTCAAGTTTAGTTCAATTATAGGTTAAGGTTTACAGTTACAGTTGCTTTCAGTCTTCAAAGTATGGACAAGTGACACATTACAAGTTGACAGAGTGGGATTTGTTTGCATAATGGTTTTAGTTGATGGTTCAGTTTAGAACAGTTTGAGGGTTTCAAAGAAATATTAGGAGAAACCCAATGGATTTGGCACTAGGTCTGCGGGGTTCTTTTCTACCTCGCAGGGAAAATAGCATCCCAAGTGGAGCCAGCTATTAGCACTATTTATTTTTTCTAAAAATTAGTGCTATCGTTAAATTGATTTTAAGCTATATTGGTGATTTGGAAGGTTTCAAATTTTCTTTCATTGGATAAATCATTAAAATTTCTTAGGTTTGAATAAAAAAGAGGTTAAAAAGTTGTGAGCAAAAGAAAAAAAGTATTTTATATGGTGCATAAATTTATTCATTTTAAACAAAGTTTTCAAAAACATTGGTTATATGTATTAATTTTGGTTTTATAAGTTAGCCAAAGTTTATTTTTATAAAAACTCATTGCCCCAAGGCCGCTCTCAACACCAAGATCCTATGGTTGAATGGGCCCATAAGTTTAATTTTAGCCAAAGTTTATTTTTATAAAAACTCCTTGCCCCAAGGCCGCTCTGAACATCAAGAGCCTATGGTTGAAAAACAGTATTTTATATGGTGCATAAGTTTATTTTTGTAAAACCTCACTGCCAAGGCCGCTCCCAACACCAAGAGCCTAGGAGCCTATGGTTGATTGGCCCAACGCACCTACCACATCAACAACGAATCCAAGTTAGAAATCAAACAAACCAAGCTGCCAAGGTGTATTCATGTGGAAACGACTGACATATATAAACCATGGAAACGTGTTTCACTTTATTGCATGTGGGATACTCCTGCAACTAAGAAAAAGGAGCAGAAATTGTGTGAAGAGTGTTCCTGGAAATGAAAGGATGTCACTACGTTAAGTAAACAAAATATATGTAAAGCATACAATCTGGAAACGTGAAGGATCACTTTCGTTGAAACCCAAAGAACCTGATTATATTACGTTGACTATGGGAGGAATTGTAGTTGCAAAGGAAGGTTGGATGTTCCTTGAGTTTGTTCATTGGTTGGTAGGGTGGTTTGTAGCTGCAACGGTAGAAGTAATATAGATAAATGATGCATATGAATACCAAGTATCCGAAATAATTCCATTGGTGAAGAAGCGCCCAAGTTAATTTTTTATGACATTGCAGAATGGTGTCAAACAACAGAAAGAATTGACGGTCAGATCGGCAAGTGAGGAAAATCCACGACTAGCATTAATTCCATGTTGACAACAAGCAAGGAAAAATTAAATTTTAAAATTTGCGGAATTTGGTATATGGAGCAAAATTGAATGGCGGAGATTTGGAGATATTTGTAATTTATGGTTCAGAAAAATTCCGTAATGTGAACTTGCACGAGGAAAGTCAATCTTAAAATCAAAGGAATTTTATACAATGGGTAAATGGAGACATGTATCATATTTTATGAATAAACCAACCGTCCATAATTATTTCGCTTATAGAAAATGAAATATTTTTAATATGGGATCAATTTGGTGGAATTTAATTCCGTTGTTTGAAATGTCCGTTAAAACTCCACTTGCCACATTTGGTGTAAAAAAAACTTAAGAATTTTGTTGATTGGAGGTGTAATGGTCACCGTAAATTGAATACAAGTCAAATCATCCTATATTTTCATGTTGTAGAAATTCGGAAAATTTCATCTTATGTATTTTTTTCTTTCTTTCAAGAGTAAGTGCATTTGAATTGCGGACTCAGTACATACATTAAAACTATTGGGAAAAAGTATTTCAAGGATTTCTACCCATAAAACAAAATGCGAAGAGTGCGGAAGTCAATTTATGGATAAACTTGAAAGAACATTCAAGGATATTATACAATTAGAATAAATTCATTATCAATTGTACTATATTTTTGTACTATATTTAACATCAAGAACCACATACAAAATATACAATATCAATTGAAGCATAAGAAGAAGAATTATTTCGTGAAAATGACTATTTTGGTCATTATTTTCAATCAATTGTTTCTGCTCAACAGAGACAAATTTTGAGAAAATGAGAGAGGTTTTTCTTTATAACATACCTATATACAATAACCTATCTTAGTTTTAACACATGTATGATGGTTTGAGAGAATAGAATTCATCTTCAGATGGAAATGTTTAGGTTTTCAAAAGACTGTTTTAGTCACAAAATTCAAAGAACGTTTTCAGAGAAATGGAGTTGAATTGTAAGAAAATGAGAGAGGTTTTTCTTCAAAAAAAGTCTATATTAAAAATTATCCTTCAGGTTTTATATAGTTATCACAAGTTGGGAGAATTTAAAATATCTTCACAGGGTATTTTTCCAGAAATTTACAAGTTTACTATCTAAGTCACTGAGTTTCAAGGGAAGATTCCGAGGAGTTGGAGGTGAATAACAGAAAAAGAAGACATTGGTTTTGTTGGGAACATGGTCAATTACAAAAATCTCTTTTGGACTTTTAAATCTATGGTTTATCGGTCTGCATCTTGAAATGAAGGAAATTTGTTGTAACTGTTTCTCTTTTCAAAATTCAGTTAGGTTTCGAAGTCAAGGTTAGGTAGAGGTTATTTTTCTATAAATTCAAATGTAATTGATGGTTTTAGGGTTGTATTTTGAAGAGAAGAGGGTCTCTTCATTGTAATATTTTTCATTTTTCTAGAGATGAATAAAAATGCAGAGGAAGAATGTTTGAAGCTTCCATGGCATAGATTCTTGTGCTATCTTTTTCTTCAGTAAGTTATTTTTTTGTGTAATTGTTTTTCTAGTATATCACTCCATTTTGTATCTTCTTTCATGCTTGAGAAATAGGGTCATGAACTAGAATTCATCGTGTATACTCTAGGTTCAATGTTTAAGCATTTTTAAACAGTTTTCTTCTAAAGTCTTGTATAACTCACTCGAGTTTTGTTCTTTGCTTGATGGGTTGTCTCCCTCTGTTTGTTAATCAACCTGCTAATACCTCAAAACAGAGGAAATAGTGTCTACCTTTCCTCTTTCCATAAATATTCAAAACCATAGCTCCTGCGACATATTTTAGATCTGATTGTTGATTGCATTTCCAAATGGTCTCCTCCATGACTGTCCTACCAAATCTTTTTAAAACAAACTTGTCCTATTTGTCCCATCAGAAATATGATGTTCTAAGTATCATTGGTTGAATATTTTGAGTATGAAGGATTTGTAAATCGTGAGAGATCCCTCTTTGACTGTATTATGTCAGAAATAGAGTCTAAAGTGGGTTTTGTTGTTACCTCAGGATCTACCTTTCACAACCTGGGTACATTCTGAGTGATAACATAATGAAAATGGATTAATGAATGATAAATAAATGATAAATGATATTATTACATAAGTAATATATCCTTATAAAGGAAAATAGAGTTTCTAGAAGATAACTCATGCTATCCCATTAAGACGGCTTACTAATTATGATAAACCCCCATAGGTGGCTAAAGCACTCTCCTAATCTATCAAGGACCTCATGAATTATCAATAGGATGAGTGAGTCATCACAAGTGAAGGAAATAATTGCGAATTCTAGAATATGGAGAGAAAATAATGGAGGATGGGTTAGCAACAAAAGTTGTGAGTTTCCTACTTAATTAACTTTACTTTATCCACAAAAAAGATGGATAAAAGAAGAATAAGGAAGAATATGTAGGAAAGCACAGTTACTAATTGTGGGAGTCAATAAACTGGTCAAGATCAACTCGGAATAAGAATTAAATCATTCCTTGGGTATTGATGGAAAGTGTTGACTTTGTAGTGCAAGTGGATTCCAACCATCTAAGTTAGTGGGTAGGAAATTATTCAAAATTGATTAATTATTTTATCCTAAGTTGTGAGTGGGTTTATAATATTCCAACAATTTTCCTTCTTGAACGAATTCTATTTATTACCAAAATATTAACCGAACTCTACTTATTTACCAAACAATGTCATTTTCCTGCTTGGATGAACTCCTCAAGATAACCTGTCAACACACGTAGTGGGATGATGTGCTTCAATGGACCTAGTCAAAAGAAAACCCTATCTAAAAAGGAATTCCAATGCCCTACTTTAATGATAAAGATAGACAGCTTGCTTAGGATCGATATCAGGGTAATAATTAATTCGTGAGTGACAAGGACAATGTAATGGTTTTATAAGAAATTGTTGTTTGCTTTTTTGTTATGGTTTATGGAGTGAATGAAGGGTATGAATTCAATTTTGGCATGTTTTATGTTTGACCTAAGAATCGTTCCTACTACATTTATTGATGGATCAGAGGAACTGTCTAGGAATTTAGTTGATGAAGGGATATGAGCATCAGGGTTTGAATCAATTTTACACTTTATAAATTTATGCAAAAATTTGTTTCAATCATTTGTATACATAGATTCGATCTATTTTGGCCCAAGCATTGCAATATTAAAAATGATTATAGGCTTGGTGCATTTTTTAATGTTTATTTACATAACTATTGAGAACCGCTATTATTTGGTGTTATATTCTCATAAGACCTCTTAATTTGCTTTTCTAATTTTTTTAGTTCATATTTTTGTCTATATGCAGGCTATAAAGTTTATAAGATACTATATATTAATATTACTCACACTTTATTATTTGATGCAAAAATATATTTGGACCATTTGTATGCAAATATACAACACTTGTTGGAAGGAGGAATAAAATCAAAAGTTATTACCAAAGGTTCGTTATTTATGTAGTATTTATATTATGTTTGTAGAAATACTTTGTCTTTTCTAAATCTTGTATTCAAATTAAGAAATCTCATGTGTAACATGTGTAGGCCTTTCGAGCATCCTGTCATGAATGCATTTTTTTACTTCTTATAAATCTAATCATGTTCAATAAAAACCCTAATCCATTGCCACATAAAGAATGAAAGTCATTTCCACTAGAAGTTGTAGAAGAATCTTTTCAAATACTTGTTCAAGAGCATGCTAACTAAGAAAAGAGACCACAAATGAAGTAACCATTATCTTTATATTGACAAAAGTCATGGATATTGTATACAATTCCAAATTTTGGTTGTTGGAGTGGTGATAATGTATCCAACAGTAAAGATGTCCATATCTAGCCTAATGATAGGGAAATACCTTAGGGAAATACCTTATAAACTCTGATTTTGTTCAACTATGTCATTTGTTAGGGAAACACTCCAAAAATTGATATACTTTCTCTTCTCAAAGGAGAACAAGGTTCATAACACATCATTATCTACAAAGTTATATACGAGTCCCATGTAGGAAACTCTTATGAATAAAATATAAAGTTGTGGAGTTTCATCTCTGAGTCTGTCAATTGTATCAAATCTTGGCATCATTCATTAACTCCATGATTCATATTCATTGGTAGTGAGGAGATACATTATGTGTTTTCCCATCCTTCAGTTCGTGCTTATCTGATTTGCATGCAGTATTCGTATTCCTTCTCCAAGTAGAATAAATCGATTTTATCTTGTGTCTTTTTCATGAGAGACTATTGTAGTCCATTCCATAAATTTGGTCTGGCATCAAACTAATGAGAAAAAAGAGGTCGTTGCATTCCTCAGTGTCGACCACATGGAGGTTGTCAGCTGGTGTAAGAACACAATTTATAAATGCATTAAGGTATTTTGTCAATCATTCAACATGTATAAATAGAATTGCTAATGCTGTGATGAATTAGAGCCTTGATGCTAAGACGAAGAAGAGGATGTAGATCTAGCTACAAGATAATTCTCACAAGCATGCATAAGGAAAATATAGAGAAGAATAAAGAGATTGAGTACAAGAGAAGTGATCCAATATATTTCCAAGTATTATTAATCAAATTAATTGATGATTATTATAATAGTAATACATCCTTATAAAAGGAGAATTATGTTTCTAGAAGACAACTCATGCTAGCTCATAAATCAAGTTTACTAAATATGATAAACCTCCATAAGTGGCTAAAGCACTTTCCAACTGTGTCAAGGACCTCACGGATTAGATAAATCATGAGTGAGTTGTCATGAGTGATGGATAAAAATTCTAATTCTTGAATATGGAGAGAAAATTATCAAGGATTGGTTGGACAAAAAATAGTAGTTTCCTAGTTGACTAGCTTTACCTTATCCACAAAAAAGCTGGAATAAAGCATGATAAAAACATAATCTACAGGAAGGCACAAAAACTAAATATGGAACTCAACAAAGTAGGAAGTGTCTAGCCATAATCACGATAAATATTATCCTAGGGTATATATGTCAAGTGTTTACCAAGTGGTGAAGGTGGATGCCAATTATCTAGGCTAGTAGGTAAGAATTAATAAAAAAATGCTTAAATATTGTTATCCTAAGTATGGAGTCGGTTTATAATATCCCCAAAACCCCCTTTAATTATGAATTTATGATGATATTTATAAAATAATAAGATGCATATAGGTGCATATGGGTGCATATAGGTGCATATACGGCCCAACAATAGGTCTATGGTCACCCTTTACAATTATTTATGTCTAGAAAAGTGAGGAAAGAGACAAAACCACATGGATAAAATCCTCCATCAAGAAAGGACAAGGCACAAAATTGAACAACATATCTTCAATATGTATTTATATTCAATTGGATTATTTTAATGAACTGCTTTTGGTGAAATACTTTGATAAAGAAAATGTGACCTTCGTGATCATGCACTGAAGTGTAGAATCTGCAAGAAAGAAGAGGAGCTACTCATTGTAGCTTATCATCTGATGAAGTAGGAGCATTATCTCAGTGCTTTTTTCTATTTTCATATTCTAATCTGCACAAACAATTTGAAAAGGAAAAGAAATCTGTGCATAATCATTTGTCACCGAGAATATTTCAATCAGTGCAGACACAACTTGTTCCCCTATCTTGGATGGTGTAAGTCTAGAACAAAAGGACACAACAATGTATACTCTCCCTAGATGGATGATCTACTTGAATGAAAATCTCTCTTTACCTTGAATGTAGGAGGTTGTCCTTGTTTCATAGATCCTTGTTTGATAAAGTATACCTGCAAAGAACACAAAAAATAAGGCAAGACATGAGAGCAACAAGATAAATCAATGATCTATACTAATGATCAAGGAAACTAGTAATAAACAATTAACATGAACACGAATCATTTATGGGAAAGAGAAATACTTTTGTATTAAGGATTAGAAAATAAATCTACTACAAAATCCTTGATTTCAAAGATTTTGTTTTACAAGATATTTGTCATGCTCACACACACTATCAACTATGCAATATCTTACTCACAAAACACTCTCTCTTTGCCTCCCATTCTAGACTTCGATCCAACAACATAAGGATGCTCTATTGGTCTCCCCCTGACATGGTTCATGTAGATTTCATTTATAGGCCAAAGGAAGCAAAAATGGGTTTAGATATTTTGGGAGGAAGATATGGAATTATCCCTATGGGTTGGGAGGTCGAGTGTTGACTCTCCCATGTAGTTACGATAATCCTCCATTAGATATTTCTCCTGGAAGCTTCTAGAATATTCTCGTTTTTCATTTTTGGGATTGTTGGCCATCCTTGTAAGATGGATAATTCCGTTAACCCACCTTGTGGTCATGTGACAGGCTCCATCGGTGTCTTATGCTAGTGGACAGTATGTGTGAGGCTTGTTTGACACCTTGTGCGAGGAAACAAGGTGCATTAAACTACCTAGTAGTGAGAAATAAGGCCCCAAAAAGAGGTTTTGGCTAAGGAATTCAAAGGATTAGAGAATTAGGACATTTTTTGGGTGTAACATAATTCCCCCCAAAGTATGAAGCTAGAGGAATGTGATAGGTAAAATTATTTTCTAGATATTGATCTCAATATCAGAGGAAAAAGAGAGGTGAGTAAAGACTTGATGCAATACCAGTGACCAAATACCTGAATCAAACATGGCTGCAAACCAATACACTTAAGATCCATGTACAATGAATATATCATGGCTACTGACAATATGTCGTAGATTCGTGAAAAACAAGACTCAAATCAGAACATGGATATGAAACATACAAGGTAGATCCATGTTATACTGACTCGATACTAGACATAGCCACCAAACATACTATGTAGATCTGTGTCATAAATTTAAACAATATGCCATCAAAGACTGAGGATAGACATATATTCAAGTGAATACCTAACCACTATGGGTCTTCATTCCAATCCCCAATGATACGATTCTAATGATGCGAATAGATGTCCTGATGTAGAACATGGTAGAAGCCACTTGATTACTGGTCATTGATGTATACCGTTAACAAGTGTGAGGGGGATCATCATTGATTTCAATGATTTCCAAGGTCTCCCAATACATTCCTCAAAATGTGAATAGAGGACCTGTAATCAAACATTCAACATAATCTTTCAGTTAGAGGCCATTGATGAAATCCTATTGTTGAAAGCAAGGAAACCCGCCATTGAGGCATGTAGGCTTCAAGGTACTTTACTTGGTTTCTAATTCTAATTCCTGGATGATGTGTTCGTGACGACAAGAATAGACTCGTTGAAGGAGGACCATGCTATTTTCCCCATCATCAACATGAAACATCGAACAAGATATGATATTGAAGTAATGAAAACAACCATAGAACTGACTCAAATATAACCGACTCAAAGGAAGGTGAGGAAATTGTAGAGGTACACCATAGAGGAGGTTCTCCTTGAACATTGAAGAAGATGAAAAATGAATTGGACGAATTGAATCAATGAGTAAGATACCACAAGTAATGCAAGGACATGGAAATGCATTCTTTGAATTGACTCAAAGGAGTTAAATGACTCACGAAAGTGGATCAACTCTAAGACAAGTTAAATAACCAAATGTTTGAAAATGAGAATGCAATTAGGTGCCATGTTCAAGGGCGGACTATGAGGTTCCATAAATACAAATGAATGGTGTTCCCCATTCCATTAATTTCACCATCGCGAAGGATGAGTACCTATTTTATTTTTTAAGGGATTGAAAATGATAACAAACGCTTGATGTAGTTCATGAGGTGATGAGTCCATTCTCATAGATTTTATGAACCTGAGAAAGGAGGGGTTCATTCCCAGAAAAGGTCCTTCATCGTTTGATTTTATGAGTCTAATGAAAGTAAACTCAGTTGTCGTTTCATGTTTAGGGAGTTTGAAATGACTAAGAATACTCCAAGGTGCATGTTTTGTAAGTTTATTTTTTGAGGCCTGAAAAAAGGTATAAACTAATGCCCATGCGAACTCTTCTAGTTTTGATAAACTATAGTATATTTTTTTCTTAAATGAGTCCAATTGGTCTGAAAAATGGGTAAACTATCACCAATTAGACAATCATTCAAATACTTTTACAAGCGTGAAAACATTAATCTCGCTTAGCAATCTTTTCATGTTTAGGGAGCCTGAAAAGAGATTAAAGGTAACTCCATAAGGGGTTCTTTTTTTTCATAATACATTTTTAACAAGTCTGAAAAAACAATAAAAGTATACTCGATACCTCTTCATTGAATGTTTAACGAGCACTTCGAAGGTATAAAAGGTACTTGGTGTTTTTTAAACTTGACCCATAGTGTGAAAAAGACAAAAATAAACTCACTCATAGTCAAACAAGTCCAAAAATAGCACAAAATATTCATAACCAAGGCTAGAACAATTTTACCATGAAAACTATAGGAAAACATATGGAAAGTGCCTAAAAATTGAAATATTTCATGAATTATTTTTAATAAAAAACAAAAAATAGTGCATAAATAGTGGAATAGTAACAAATGTCTTACCATTGTCATTGGTTAAATCTTATGCAACGAAGGGGATTTTGTGGTGAATATCCTGGGATCTTCAGGCCATCTCCAACTGAACCGTCAAAATCAGGTAAGAGCTAAGCCCTATCCCTTAATTTTCATGATGGATTTTTTTGTTTTAAGTCAGTTTTTTGGTATTTTGAGATGGTTTTCCCAAGAGATAGAACATGTGTAGGCTGACACTTTTCTCCCTTTCGGGAGGTGAACCGACACACCCCTTGAAAGAGGGAACAATGCTGAAGGCGCTCTATCTGATGGGGGGAAGAGCAGCGTTGCTTTGTTCCATTGCGGAAGGAGTGTCGACAACAAGGACATCTCAATCTCAAAAACCAAGCAATACTTTGAAATTTCTTTCTTTGATTTGGATTCTAGAAGGCGTCTAATGGATACAGAATTAGTTTTTGGTAGGAAATTGACTCTCAAAATGGTGATATGGATCTCAATGAGGGAAGATCCCTATCAAACATATAGTAGACCGTCCATTAAGGACTGTAGCCTTCATGATTGAGAAGGTAGCGAGCAACAAATCTTCTCACTAGACCACTCTCACTCACATGTTGTATGTAGTGGATTTCATGGCTCCCACTATATTCAACTAGACTGAGGGGCTACCATTAAGTCTCAAAGATCCTCTCACAAAGTGTCAGAGGAGACAGCTCAAACAATTTGGCTACGGGGTGGTGGTGGTATCCTTCTTCCTAGAGAGGGTGCCACTTATGAGACCATATGTTCCTTTTATTAGGATATATCCCGAGGACCCCATCTTGTCTAGATGGGTGGAGGCCATTGCATGACATGGTGGTGGTGAATTTTCTAGACTCGCATATGTAGTGGTATTCTTTCGTTGGCTGCGAGACCAACTACTGATGGTGGAAGACTATGCATATGCTAAAGTAGACTTTAGGGGTGACCCTAAGATTCAGTTACCTAAGGGGGATCAGTGGGATGATTGAGGTAATAAGAATACCATTAAAAATGTTTTTTATCTTATATTTCATTTCATTTCATTTTATTTTGAATGATCTTGAGACATACAATATTGTTTGTGGAGATATAGGACATTCTCGTCTAGCAAGAGCCTCTCCCATAGAGAGGTGAGGAGAAGTGAGAGATATAGCTATCAGAAATGTGGAGGCCGAGGAAGAGCTCCAAGAGATAGAGGAGAACCTCCAGCGGCTGACTGTGGGAATACACGACATCTTGATAGAAGATATTCCTAGGCGCGACCAGCACCACACTGTAGGAGTATCTAGAAGTTTCGGGAGGATACTTCATCGAGTGTCCCATGTTGTGATGTGCTACCACAAGCACAAGGATCAACCTAGAGTGGCTTCCTCATTTTTGTATTGTATTTATACTGAAAGATTAGAAGAAATGGTATTTTCCCTTTTATATGTACTAGAGACTTGATGGTTCCAGAATTTGGGCGACTTGAAATCTTATGGCTTCAGTTTTGTATCTCAGCACGAGTTTATAAATATAAATACTCTATGTTTACATATGTGTGTGTGTTGTGTTATGTGTATGAATGTCTACTTACGTACTTATGTTATTTAAGCCATGAAATCAATATTAAAATCAACTTTACATATGATGAAGATACCAATCCAACACATAATTCACTAATGAATCCATTACTATATTCAAGTGTCTCAAAATATGCTGGTAGGAAACATGTTCAAAAATACGTTTCCAAAAGCTAAATTCTTCGAAACGTATGAAGAAGTAGGGGTTTTGAGATAGGGTAGACTCGGTTTCATTGATGTACAACTAGCTCTGAATCTAGGTAAACCTTAATCGGACTCACATTGTTAGCTAGAGCTTCAGTCAACAAACCAATCACTGCATGATATTCTGCAATATTATTTGCTGTGGGACCCAAACAAGTTCCTCCTCAGCTCGCCATATCACCTTTAGGAGAGTACAACACCTTGGGTGCTGATGCGAGATTCAAGGTGTATCGATTAGCACCATCAGTGAAACTGGAATAGGTGGTCATCTGTTAATTTTAAACATAATACTACATAAGAATTCTTGTGAAAGACACATGTTGCATTCACACTAAATCCACACTTCAAAATACACACAACACTATATAGACACTATATGCAACAAACCTATGCTAGATGACCCAGGCATAGTAACTTTTAAGGTAGAACCCATTACGAGGCTTTCCCAGGGGTATCCCATCATAATCTATTAACTCATAATCCCATTTCTCTTAGACAGGACTAACAACGTAAGGCCCATGCCACATCGATTCCAGCTTTTCAGCTCCCAACTTATCGTGTTTCTTGTCATAAGTCAATACCAGGTCACCTTAGTTGAAGAAGCGAGGTTGAATGGATCTATCATATTAGACTTTAATCCTTCATTTATGCACCTCATTTTCTAAGGTAGCATCTCAAGAGGTGTCATTGATCTTGTTTAAATATAATAACTGCTCTTCTTTCGGAGTGGAGTTGGGTATCAATTCTATAGCGAGTTTCATAGAAGGGATCTCACACTCTATAGGGAGAGTGCCCTCCATCCCATACGAGTTTCAAAGAATGGATTTCATACTCTATAGGGAGAGTGCCCTCCATCCCATACACCAACTGAAATGGTCTGAAGCTAGTGGATGTCTTGATGGTGGTCCTATAGGCCCATAATGAAAAGAATAGTTGTAAATGGTAGCTAGATTTGTCTCATCCTACCATCTATTGAAGCATCGGTTTTAACACTTTATTGGTAGCTTCAACCTGACCATTGGCATGGGGGTAGTATGGTGTGTATTTGTCATGGAGGAAACCTAGCTTAGGACTTAAATCCAACATCATCTTATTATGAAAGTGTGAACCATAATCGATCACAATGGACCGAGGAACTCCAAATCTAGAAATAATATGGTTGAATAGAAATAGAGCAGTCGTTTTTCCATATTCGACATATGTATGAATAGACTCAAACCATTTAGTAAAATAATACATGATTACAATGATGTAACCACGCCCCCCGAATGAGGTAGTTTTAATCTACACAAAATTGATGCCCCGTTTTTAAAATGGACCAACTATTATAATGGGATGTAACGAAGTAGGGTGGGTTCCATTTATTGATGTGAAAAGTTGACAAGGTGGGCATTTTTTAACAGCCTCCATACAATCTTTGAAGATCGAGTGCCAAAAATACCTAATGTGTAATATTTTCTGGGAAGTATCCATCCCAGAAAGATGAGTGCCACAAGCTCCACGGTGACAGTCATTCAACACCACTTCAACCTCCCCATGAGTTAAGAAATGCCACAAAATCGCATCAATGCCACAATAATATAATGTATAATTAATGATAAGGTAGTACTTAGCATGATGATGAATACAATGACATCCGTCTCGGGTTTCATTGGGATGAAAGCATTGTGTCTAGAGCTAGATAATTAAATCTCCATACCAGGGATCATACGTACTATTGAGAACAATGACTCATCTGCCAATGATTCAAAGGGATCTATTTCCTCAATAATATTGGGAAGGTCACACATAAGCTCTGCAAATGTGAGAGATTTCTTAGAACTGGATTTCACAAATTCTAACTCAAATTCCTAGAGAATGAAAATCTAGCGAGAATATTTCCCCCCATGCACCTTATGAGTGAATATGTAATACATGGGAATGGAATCTTCATATATCATGGTTGTTCAGAGCAATATGTAATGATGAAAATTCTATACCGCAATGACCGTGGCTAGAGCTATTTTCTCCACATGCGAGTACTGAGTTTCAGAGTCTAAAAGAATCTTACTAAGGTACTAAAGCACATGTTCATGATTGTGCTCGTATGTTTGAACCAAAACCATGTCGATGGTGGATAGGGATGGAACCACATATAGAGAGTATTCCTTGGTATAATTGGATGGTTTCAATATGGGTTCATGTGTGATGGCATGTTTGAGAGTATTGAATGCATGTTGTGCCAGGTCATCTGAAACAAAGGGGGTATCCTTCTTTAATAAACGCATGAAACCATGGCTTTTCTAGGCATAGTTATAGATGAAGCGATGTAAAAAGTTTGCTTTCCCTTGAAAAATTTGGAGTTATGTAACGATTGTATGGGGGTAAGGCCAAGATGGATTCTATTTTCAAAGGGCCTATACAGATGCCATCCTTGGACACAATGAGACTAAGTAGTCTACCAGTCTCGACATAGAAAACACACTTATGTGGATTCAACAGTATGTTGTAGTGGTGGAATTTGACAAAAATGGCTTGCAAATGATAAACATGGTGATCCCGCTACTCCGAATGAGTAGAAAATTAATCAAGGTATGGTTCCACGATGTGTTTTATGTCATTGAAAGCATAAGACATAGTGCGTTGAAAAGTAGCACCAACGTTATTCAAACTAAAAGTTAAATTCTTATAGGAAAAGGTTCCCCATGGGAAAATAAAATTCATTTTGTGTTGATCAGATGGGAGTATTTGTATATGTTTGTATCCAGAAAATCGATCCATGACTGAAACGATGACGCTTCCGACATAGTTATAAATTGGTTGATCAATGTACGGGGTGGGGAAATTCCATTTCATACAAGCCCTATTGAGGTCCAAAAAATCGATACCAACCCTAATGGTGCCCTTTTTTTGTTTATGGGGACCATATTAGACACCCATTCAATTAAAGGTATGGGGTAGATAATCCCAACCTTAATAAATTTCTCAATCTCTTCCTTAATGGTTGCTTCTTTCTGTGGATAAACTCATCGGAGTTTTTGACAGACTCGTTTGGCATTAGGGTAATTTATAATCTCATGAACAATTATGCCAAACATTTATCCCTGGAATTTCTTCATACGTCCAAGAGAAAAATATCCCTAAATTATTTGAAAAGGGCCATATAAGATTTTAGTTCTAAAGGGGAAGAATTTTGGCCTATGTTGATGTTTTCTACGATATCAAGCTTCACGGATATATCATCCGAGATGGTATTTGTAATGTTTCTTAGATTACCTTCATACTCAACAGCATGGATGAGTATGAGTGACTGAGGGTCAATTACAATATCAGATGAAACCATTGTTCCAGAATGGTCCTCTATCATATGGAAATTCGGAAGGAAAGAGGATAGGCGATGATGATCTTTCCAAGGTATCTCATTTAAATACATGACTTCCATGAAAAACTGATAAGAGGGAGGGGTGTGCAAAACATAATCTAGAAATGGGGGGGGGTCTCTAACCAATATGGTAGGTGATACGTATATTAATCCACCAAAAAATTATCATTGATGGTGGGGTGACTAGTGGATTGATCATCCTGATACATTTCTTAAAAATGACTTAATGATGTCGAATCAACGATTGATTTCTCTTTATCTAGGGTGTTGTAGCTCGAAGATGATATCATGTTCACATATGCATTTTGCAAAGGATTAGGGGAGGTATTAAATGGAAAAACTCCCATGAGCGAAGAGTCTTTTAGAATACCAAATCCTATGTTCTTATATTGTGGAGCTGAGGAAATCAAGAGTGGAACGTTGTTTACAGAGTTGGAACTCATGTGTGGCAAACATAAATCTAGCTGGCTAATTGTGACTATCTTCCCTTGGAATGTGAACTGGAATACCTGAAATACAGATGTAGAAGCAATGTGTATCCTTTAGAACCAATTCCGACCTAGAAGGATATTGTAATCTAGAGGAGCATCAACAAATTCAATGTGAATGGACAATGATTTTCCCCCAAGATCGACTTGGAGGGAGGGAAATAGTCCATAAGGTTGAAAACCATGACCATAGAAGGCCTTTAATGTAGTAGGATAAGAATTAAACTAAGGAGAGATGATAGCTGTCCAAAAGGATAAAGACATGACCGAGGTCGAGGCACCCTCATTCAATATAGTACGACAAATTCTCTTCCCAATAACTTTCATAGATAATTGGAATGCTAATTGATGGGAGATCCTTGACTTGAAATCATCCATTTTGAATGTAATGATATTACAATTCTCAGTATCCATGGTTGCAAGGATGGACAATATATTCTTTCTCTGTGTGGGGTAGGTTTGGAGTACTTCGAGGGTAGACATGCAACACGGTGCTTGAGCCAAATCCTCAACTATGTCGTAATATTGGGTGAAACATGTGTTAGGATTGAATACATATTTTTGAATTGTACACTTTGGTTTCCAAATAATGGTGTTGAGAATACGTTTCTTTATATGAAGTCCGTTGGTAGGAGGCGGGGTGGAAACATGAGTTTTATCAGTTGAAGTGTCATCATATTTCTTGGCTAGAGGGGGGTCATAGTTATGAGACCTGGTGTTAATATTGACTATGTCACAAGACATCATTTTAACTTCATCTATGGAAAATGAAGAAGACCCATGCAAGGGTTGGTGGTCAATCAATTGTTGTTGGGTAGGGAAATGATCTATTAAAACTTCTAGAGTGAGAGTGTTTTTAATAAATTTCCTGACCTCTTCACGATGAGGACACTCCATTATTAAGTGGTCAACTACACATATAAGGAAGGGAAAATTTTCCTTTCTCTTGTTTTCGGATTCAACATCGGGGTTTTGTGTTTTATTACCTTCATGATGGTTCTCATATTTCTTGGATTTATTCTTTCCTTTCTTCTTTACTCTCGAATATTATGAGGATTGCACCACATTCACTTCAGTTAAGACATAAGGAGGGGAAGCAGTCTTGGTGTTTGAAACATAATTATTAGAAGACATGATCGGTTTTTTTTGTTTTTTTAAGGATTTGAACGTTGATTATGTTTGGACATAACCAAGAATGCCATCAACGAACGGCTCCATTGCAGGTATTGAAGGATCTGAAGTAGAACGAGGAGCATGAGGGATCAATTCATACCAAGTTCCTAACTGGGATTATACCAAGTCAAGTTACTAAGAATGACTAATACCTTACTCCTCAGTAACAACACCTCCCATGGAAACATCCCTAGCGATGGGGGGAAGCAAATATTTGGTAAACCATTCGACAAGTAACTAATCGGGAATAAGATATTTTATGAACCTACGTCGTCGTCTCCACTCATGTATATGATCAGATATATGGGTGGTATTGGTTTGGAGAAGTGAGGTTAAAAGGTCCTTACATGTTTCATATCGGATTGGAAACTATAAATGTGTTGAAAATTCCATTTCTAAGGCATTGAAATCCCAAAAAGAATGTTAGGGTAGCTCAATATACCATTTTGCAGCTAGCCCAGTGAGGGTTCTCTTAAACAAACATAGATGGATAGAACCATCCATCGGAGAATTAGATGAGCACCGCAAATGATATGTCATCATGTGGTTCTTGGGGTGCTCATTTACCATCAAATTTTGGTATATCAGAGGGTAACTTAACAGGGATGGATAACCACGAGGGATTGTGATGGATGGGGTCATTAATCAATCTAGACAGATATGAAAGATATAAAGTAGCAAGAAATGGTAACTGTTGATTAGGATGAGGGTACTGGTAATACCGATAAGGAATTTGTGGACTAGTAGGGCGGTAATTTGATTGGTAAACAAGTGTTGTTGATGTTCCCATGACTAATTCATTAGGTGGTTGGTTCACGAATGACCCTCTCGAGGGTCCCCTGGGTAGTGGATTACTCGGGGGAGGTGTTCCTCCACGGGGTGTGTAACACCCCGATTTCGACCCCATGGTATTGAAATTGTACATGATGTATATAGTGTATTTAAATCATGGCGAGGAGCTCAAAGCTAAGGCCCTTCCATTGATTTGGTGTTTTGTGTATCAGTGATCAAGGTTGATGCAGGGTAGGTGCACTTTTAGGATAAAACCATTGATAGGGTGGGAATATCTTAACTGCTGCATGACAATCTTTAAATATTGAGGGCCAAAAATACCCAATGCAAAGGATTTTCCTGAGTTTTCACCATCCCAGAAAGATGATCGTGACATGCTCTAGAGTGGAAATGATTCAAAACTTGTTCAACATATTCTTGTGTAAGACATCGTTGAAGAATTGAGTCAATACCATGGAAATATAATGTATCAATTAAAATGAGATAATATTTCGCATGGTGACGGATGTGATGGCGATCGTTACTAGACATATTAGGCTCAAACCTTGGGGTCTAGCTTTCTAAACTAGGGTTTTTCTAAGTGATGTGCAACACACTTTTTGTACAATACAATAATATTTAAAAAAAAATTCCTGATGCGTGCATGGGAATTACATCCATATCTCCCTTAACTAAACACACTTGTAGGAGGAAACAAAAATCAAGTTTGTTGCTTGGATTGGGTTTTATTCTCCTAGGTGAAATTTTCCTACTATCCCTCAATGGAATTAGTAAGCAAGATGAAACTCGCCATAACTTGAAAACCAAGGCTCTAATTGAAAAACAATTAGTTTTGTTGGATTGATCAGATCTGATTAGCACCAAAGACATCGATGTTTGGGGGATTGATGGATCGAATGTTGTATATTTTGATGGTTTTCTAAACTAGGATTTTGCTTAGTTGTGTGCAATGCAATTTATTCAAAATAGGAAAATATTTTGAAAAGTGTTTTGAGTGAGCATATTTTCATTGCAGTCATCTCACCCTTTCCCAAATGTGTCCTAAACACACCTACAGGAGGTAGATTAATTCAATTCTATTGCTCGGTTTATTCCCCTGGTTGAAATATCCTTGGTGTCCATTAATTTCCTTGGAAGCAAGATGAAACTCATCATAATTCAAAAACTGAGGCTCGGATGGAAAATAATTCAAATACATTGGATTTGGGACATCTAATTACCACTAGGGACACCCCTTTTCGACGGTTTCATGGACTAAAAATTGTCTATTTTGATGATTTTCTAAACTAGAGTTTTCCTCAATGATATCCAATGCAATTGATGCATGATAGCATAATATTTTAAAAAAAATTCTAAACGATTATATGGGAATAATATTTATATCACCCTTTACCAAACACACTTGAAGGAAAAAATAAAACTAAATATCATTTCTCGGTTTGGTTTTTATTGAGTTGGTTGAAATTTACCTTATGTCTCTTAATGAACCTGGGAAGCAAGATGAAACTTGTTGTTGGGTGTGTTATCATCTAGATTAATTTACCTAATATTTAATTATGGACCGGGGTTTGTAGGCTTAGAGTTGATACAAAATATATGCGAAGGTATAGGGTGTTGTGTAAATATTTTTTCCAAACAAAAGATCGAACGATATTTCAAAATGAAAAACCGAATCAAACACCTAAGAATTAAATTATTAAAGTAATTAAGATGGAACAATCTACTAAACTAAACAATCAATAATTTATTTCATAAGAAACTAACTTTAAACCGGAAAAAGATACTATCAACAACTAATCTTTAAATGGGAAACTAGGATGCAAGAAAGACCTAATTCATAAACAAGTAGAAAACTTAATAAAAAGAAACAAGTAGAAAACTTAATAAACAGAAACTTAATAAAAAGGAAACAAGTATAAAACTTAATAAAGAAAACTTAATAAAAAGAAACAAGTAGAAAACTTAATAGGAATACCTTTGAATTCTGTCCTACAAGTCTCTTTCAGTAATCACACAACGAAAAAAGAACAACCTAAAAACATACCAAGGATAACACATATAATACTGAATTTTACATCCAAACGGATAAATTAATCCAAAGGCATGAACACAAAACAATACAACAGTAAAAAGAAATCAGAAACAAACTCAAGAAACAAATCATAAAACAACTCAAATATATTTAAGGTGAAAAGAAGTAAGGTAACTTTTAATAAATAACCTAAAACAATTCAAATTAACTTTAATTTAAAATAAAACTATCCTTTAACTATTATAGTCGAAGAATACTTCAAATACTAAAGAAATGGAACTTAAAACAATTTCAAAACACATTAAAAACACTAAAATTGAAACAATGGGCTAAATGATAGACTGAACTGTGGGTCTGAAAGGGGTGATTGAACGACAGTTTAAATAGGCTGTCTGAATGACAGTATCCACAATTAAAATGACAGAAATTAACCTAAATGATATAATCTTCACTTGAATTCATGCACATGTGAATCTAATGCAAATAGAAAATAAACAAACCTATTTATTAATCAAATTTAACAATGAAATGAACTTAAACAAATTCATGAAAGAAATCATTATATATTAATAAACAAACTCAAATTCAAATTGCATAAACTTGGAACAGAAAGGAAATAAACATAATTGAAATTCGATTCTATCTAATTGCAAATACTGAACAGTAAACTTACAAATAAAATGACTGAAAGCAAATGGAAAGCAAACTATGCGCATAGTTAACTATTTAAATTTCGGAAATAAAAATGTGATTACAGGAAATAAATGAGATAAACATTTTACAAAAATCTAATGAAAACAAACTAAACTAGCTATAACATAAAGAAAAGAACAAAATTACACAAAAGAATGAACCTCTAGTTGATGAGGGGCCCTCTCAGCAATCAGGGGTGTTGCCTGGATAACGCTTACTCAAATGCAATCATAAACAACAAAGCATACAATTCTATTAAAATGATGGAATAGAAATACACAATTCTTCTCTTCAAACGACTGGCTAACAAATGAAATGATCAACTCTCTAACTCTGCACATGGAGGTGTTTATATACAATGTTTACATGGATGAGTAAGTCGATCCTTTAGTGGTCAACTTTTCTCTAAATTTCGTCAATCCATAAAGGTTTCTAATTAATAAAATGCCAACGCATAGCATCTTCCTCCTTTATTGGATGGTGTAATGCACAGGCTCCCTCTTCAGCATGGTTGGTTCTCTTTAGCATGGTTGATGTGGCGCACATCTCCTTCTTTAGCATAGTAGGTGGAGTCGTCTTGGACAGAGGGGAACACATGGAGGCGGGTATTCTAGAACACAAGCCAATACATCAACCTAATGCATGGAATGTTGGTGAGGTGTCGACGAAGGAGGCTGTAGGCTGGCGGATCATCTAGAATTCGAGCTTCATCAACCGGATTCGTGGATAGTAAACAGTTCGCAGGATGTTTCAATCATTTTAATCCCTGAAATCAATTCTCAATAGTGTGTAGTCTGGTTAGCAATATGGATGGAAAGTTGAACAACGAGTTGAACTGTGAGCTGGATATCCTCGACGCAGATCTAGGACGAATGTGATGTTTGTTTGTTGGTGTGCTTAAGGACTATGGTCTGTAGCAACAACATTTCAATGCCTGGAAACCTTGCCAATGAGTATTGCGCAGCGAGCTGGATGATGAGATGGACGTGCTATGCGCATGGCAAGCTGAATGCATGCTTGTTGTTAATTCATCCAAAAAGATGATATAACCTACAACCAAATATACAAATCAATTAATATATCAAATGCACTTCAATAATGTCAGTTTTAATTAATAAAATCGTAAAATGATAATAATGAATGAATTTTATATAAGTTACTTTAAATTCATACATACTCGAGGTTAAATGGTGATCTGCATGGAAGAAAATATATAAAAAGATAACAAAACATATGTTTAATTGAGTAATTTAACTGCCAAAAATGGTAACAAATCTAGGATCAACATTCCCCCAAACCAGAGAAATGCCAGGTCCCATTGAGCAAAGAGAAAAATAAGAGATCACACTATCATAACGAATTTTGAGATGTGGGCCCACAATGAGCCTATGCATAAGTGAATGAGTTCATAAAGTTTGAAATTAATTCAACCATGTCCAAAGTAAAACTCTATGTTTAATTAAGTAATTTAACTGCAAAAAATGGTAACAAATCTATGATCAACATTCCCCCAAACCAGAGAAATTTCAGGTCCTGCTGAGTAAAGAGAAAAATAAGAGATCACACTGTCATAACGAATTTTGAGATGTGGGCCCACAACGAGCATATGCATAAATGAATGAGTTCATAAAGTTTGAAATTAATTCAACTATGTTCAAAGTAAAACTTTGGACAAGTTGAACATATGACACGAAAGGTATAAATCGCATTTATGATAAGATTGATCAACAAGAAAATCGGTCATTTGATAGTTTACATGCATGATTGTGTAAGAGGATAGGGTTTCCAACAGTGAAATGATAAAAAAAAAATTTAAGGTCAAAGCATCCATATGGAGATAAAAACTTATTTTCCAAAAAAAACAAAATTTGGTTAGTAAATTTTAATCATGTGTTATGATATCACAATGTTTTATTCAGATTGTCATTTGGTATTTCATTTGGACCTTCATTTGATCCTTCAAATAGTTCTCCATATTGATTTTTCTGTGAAAATATGCTTAATGCTATAACCAAGTTCCACTCCCTATATTATCCTAAAAACACTTATCATTTGTTAGGGATAAATAGATTTGACATAAATAATGAAAAATAAAAACAATCTATTTTTTCCTAATCCTCCCTCAAACCAAAGATATGGCGTGTACCCAAGCCATACAAGAGAGAATAATTAATTGTTCCATATAATGCAAAAAAATATTTCTACCATGCTGTTAGTATTTTTTAAGAAAAAGAAAAACTAAATAGTAAATAGAAATGATTTAGATATGTATATTCATGAAAAACATAACAGTTCTTAGAAATACCACTTGTATGAAGATAATATAACCAAAAGGATGCCATAGGAAAATCTAGTCATCCATGCCTTATTTTAAAGATATCCTGGCATCACAACATATGTAAGTTTACCCCGGAGTGTGTGAGATTTACAGCTATGGGTCCCATTTCTAGGATAATGACATCCTAGGTATATGTTGAATTAGATGGCCACGGTCAAGCCCAACTTACAACCATTCTCAAAGGACATTATAAACAATTGGTCGTGACATGTTTATTCATAAATTCTAAAAAAATTTCTTTATATTATCCTTTTTTATGAACTATGTGCATGGTAGTGCATTAACCATATCTCTTTTACCCAATATTGCCCCGTTGCCAGCAGGCCTATTCAGTACCCCGATGGGTTTACCTTGGTACCATGCAAGCATAGTCCCGCTGCCAGTGAGCCTGTTCAATACCTCGACGGGTTTACTTGCATTTATCGAGCTTCTATGTTGTAAAAAATTTGTGTACTTAGCATTGACCCGCTGCCAGTAGGCCTGTTCAATACCCCGTCGGGTTTGCCTTGTATAATGATATTAAATATATGGAATCCGATTGGTACTAGAGCATGTTAGGTACTGCTAAACACATAATTCAATTTTATAAAATAAACTTATAAGTAATTTCATAATGGCCCTAACCATAGATTATGTCAAAAGAGAATAACTTAATGCTATTTTTTAACCTTATAGTCCTTCTTCTTCATAAAAGAAAAGTAATGTTCCCCACAGACAAAAATTTCACTTACTCTCGAGTTATCACTAAAATACTTTGAGATACAAGTTTTGATAACAAGTAGAGGATGAACTAGTAATCCATAGGTATAAGCTAAGATTGTGAAAAATATAATAACGAAAGTGGGTTTGTCAAGCAATTGTTAAAAAAAACAAATTAGAAAGATACATGTCTGAATCAAAATACAAAAAACCATATGAATCATAGAAGAGCTAGTTAAGAAAGATATATAAAGGATTGTATTTTTTAATTTTCACTACAAGCTACAAATCCCAAAAGTACCCCAAGAAAGGTTAAGATACCTCATGAGTGTTTTAACATACTTCCCTTTTCCAAGTAATACTCCGTGAGCTACTTATAGATATAAATTACTTGTAATCAAACTGCAAAATCGCTTGTTAGATGATTCAATTTATTCATAAAAACATATATAACATTATAAAAAGAAAAAGAGTCCCTTGTAAACAATCTGTTAGAAATTACTCTTATTTATTCTGAAAAGTAGAAACATATTTACATATATACAACTGATAATAACCCCAAAATACCTTTGTTAAGGATCAGGAGGAGGAGGAATAACTTCCCCTTCAGCCAATTCCATTTCATTCTGCTGTAAAACATTCTCTATGAAATCTTGTTTAGATGTTGGTTGGTGATAAAGTCTAAGTCTATGCCCATTTACTACAAAGGGAATTTGTGAGCCATCAATTGTCTTAATTTTTACTGACCCATTGTCAAAAGTTGTAACTATTTCATATGGGCCCATCTAATAGGTAGTTAACTTTCCTTTGAAATTTTTAAACCATGAGTTGAATAATAATGCCCAATCTCCAGTATTAAATTGCTTTTGCTTAATAAATTTATCATGCCATGTCTTTCGTTGATTTTCTATTAGCATGGTTCTTTGGAGTGCATCTTGTCTAATCTCATCTAACTCATTAATCTGCAATATTCATTGTTTCTGTGCTTCATCCAAATTCATGCCTAATTTTGCTTCCATACGAAAGGTTTTAACTTGAAACTCAATAGGTAAAAGGACTTGTTTTCCATACACTAACTCATAGGGGGTATGTCTGGTAGTGTTTCTCCATGTTATCATATATGCCCATAAAGCCTTCGAAAGTCTATCTATCCAATTCTTATGATGTAAGTGAATGGTTTTAGTTAAAATGGCTTCTAAAACTTTGTTGGTTGATTCTACCTGACCATTAGCCCGAGGGTGATAAGGTGAAGACTTGCAATGTCAAATGCCATATTTTGTAGTAAGTTCTTTCATTAATGTAGAAGTAAATTGAGTACCTTGATCTATGACAATTTCTCTAGGCACACCAAACCAGGTAAATATTTCTTGATATATAATTTCTACCACCGATTTCTTTGTGGCCCTAAACAAAGCTTTAGCTTCTACCCATTTGGTGACATAGTTTGTGCAAACTAGAATATACTTCTTTTTACGAGACATGGGAAATCGGTCCTACAAAATCAAGAGCCCATTTCTCAAAGGGTTCAATCATAACTTGGGGTTGTAGGGGCATCTAATCAGATGATGTAGGTCTACCCATTATTTGGAAACTATCACATCCTTTAACGTATTTGGCAGCATTGTTAAAAATTCTTGGCCAATAATAACCAGAATGTAATACTTTCTATGCTGCCCTCTTATAAAAAAAATGGCCTCCACATGGTCCATCATGGCATGCATGGAGTATGTCTGTCATTTCATCCTCCCGTACACATCATCGAATAATAAGATCTAGACTAGTGCAGAAGAGAGCATTATCTACCCAAGAATAATTGGAACTCTGAACTATAATACGACGCTTCTCATGAGGGGACAGATGGTTTGGTAATTTCCTAGTTGCTAAATACTTGGCAATATATGCAAACCAAGGGGTATGAATAGATACAACAAATATATATTCATCAGGAAAAGTGTCATCAACTAGTTTAGTACCATCTTCATGTTGAATATGGGAAAGGAAATCTGCTACTAGATTTTCTTTACCAGGTCATTCAATGATGATAATGTTAAATTCTTGCAATAGAAGAAGCCATCGAGTCACTCTACCATTGGTAATTCATTTATTCATTAGAAATCTAATGGCGAAGTGATCGGTATGCACAAAAAATTCATAACCTGTAATGTAAAGGAGAAATTTATTAATAGAATAAACTACTGCCAAGAATTCATTTTCAGTAACAGTGTAATTAAGTTTAGCAGGAGTCAAATTTTTGCTAATAAAATAAAAGGAATAAGGTGTTTGTCCCTCTTTTTGGCTGAGGACTCCTATTATGGTCGTATCAGAGGCATCAGTGGATATATGAAAAGGAAGGGACCAATAGGGACCCCTGAGTATTGGTGTTACGGATAGCTTAGCTTTTAGAATTTCAAAAGAATTTTAACAAGATTCTGTCCACTAAAATTCTACATCCTTTGTAATCAATTTAAGCATTTGTGCAGCTATTTTAGTGAAATTTTCAATTAAGCGGCAGTAATAGCCTGCATGACCAAGAAATATTCTTACCTCTTTTTGAGTTTTTGGAGGGGGAAGGCTAACAATGACTTCGATCTTAGTAGGATCTACCTTAATTCCTTGGGAGGAAACATGGTGTCCTAAAACTATACCCTCTGTCAGTAACATTTTACATTTTTTTTGACTAAGGGATAAATTCGTTTTTTGACATCGGATCAGGACATTTTCGATATTTTCAAGGGATTCTTGAAAGGTATTTCCTTAGGATGTAAAATCATCCATGTATACCTCCACATAGTCATGTATAAGATCAAAAAATATTCCTAAGACTGGTCATTGAAAAGTGGCAGGTGCATTACATAGGCCAAATGGAAAAACTCTATATGCATATGTTCCCTAAGCGCATGTAAAAGTGGTCTTGTCTTGATATTCTGGTGCTATTAAAATCTGGTTGTAACCACTATATCCGTCAAGAAAGGAAAAAATATTGTTTACCTGACAGGGTATCTAATACTTAATCAATAAAAGGTAAAGGAAAGTAGTCTTTGATTGTGGCTTTGTTTAGCTCCCTAAAATCAACACAAATGCGCTATTTCCCTGTGACTTTCTTTGGGACTACCACTAAAGGAGAAACCCATTTACTATCGGAGATAGGATAGATGAAACTAGCAGTGAGGACTTTTTGTAATTATTCTTTTACAATATCCTTTAGAGAATGATTCATCTTCCTCTGTGGATTCCTTACAGGTGAAATGTTTTGATCCTTATAAATATGGTGAATATAGGTGTCAGGGTGTATACCCTTCATATCGGTGTATTCCCATGCAAATACTCCAGCTTGTTTTTAAGGAATTTAAGCAGCTGTGCTTGTTGGTTTTCACTTAACCCTACGTTTCTATGAAGAAATTTTTTAGGGCCAACCTGACAAGGTGTAATAACCCAAAAATTCATAAAAATTAATTTTTTTTAAAGTGACATAAAATGTCTAAAGTCACAGCTAAGTAACTGCTAATGGTTAGTGGAAAAATGAAACCGTTTATAAAAAAGCATGGGCTTGTTTCTTTAAAAGAACTTGTAAACTAATGGATGTAATCTTAAACACCTGTGTTAGTACTATTAATGACTTAACAGCTTTAGTTCTATCAGAGTTAGAAAATGACTTGGATTTTGCTACTGCTAGATATACTTATGATTAACTTTTGCCAAGTAGGTAAGAATTCTTGTATGAGATCGGGGCTTACTTGGCATTCTGATAACTCAATTGGATTGCTGGTTCCTTATAGGTTTAGCAGGTCATCGTAAGATCCAGTAGGTGTTATTTAAAATTATGTCGAGAACTACTTCCCTAGCATGATTAAGATGCTAGTTTTAGAAAAGGTTTAAATATGCTGCTTGTCTTCAAGGAGGTAATGTCAATTATTTTTCGTTGTTATAAATCCATAGTTGTATTTATAACTAACACCATAATGAATTTCTATCAAAAACATAAACAAGGGTTTAAATTGCAAGAGCAAGTACTTACCAAATTTCCTTCAATCGTATGAATATTATTCTCTAAAAATCTAAAGAATATAGTTTGGTTTTCTTGTGTTTACAGTATTGGTTATTTATAAATTCCCATAGAGAGAATAGAGCTCCTAGTTTTGGGTTAAGTTCACTTCAAACTGTTTAGTGATCTCGCAGCTATTCTCATTTCAAGACTCAATAGATGTCTTTCTCTTAAAGAATGATCAAGTTACCTATGTTTTTCAATTATAATTTTAACAATGAGTTGTTAGAAATTCACCAAGATTTTCAAACATTTTTACTCTTCAGCTTCTCAAATACTCCTTCAACAAAACAACATAAAGGTTATGTTTTTAGAAGTTTATGGCTTTTCCTTTTTACTAAAGTCATAACTTATAATATACCATCTCATAACTCTTTTACTATTTCAAATAATCCACCAGCTAATCGACTTGTTTGAAAACATGAAAATATTCTAGGATAGCAAGAGTATCCAAATTGTAACCTAAGGTTGAATACCAAAGTATCAACCACCATAATGAAATTAAATGATGGGTAATCATATATTATATAGTTTTGGAATGATTGTTGGTTTTGATAATTCGAAAATGTTGATTGCAGCACTGACTATAGGTTTTGACCCACAATTTGAGAGATATTTGGTAGGACACATGGATAAGTTACATCCACTCAAGGGTTGACTTAAAACCTTGAAACCCTACTCATTTTCTTTGTGTAGCGAGAGTTCCTCCTTGTGTTGGTCGAGATGAGAGCTCGCAGCCATGAGAGGCCTGTAACCACCTTCAAACATTTGGCATTGCACCTGCAACTTCTACGCTGTGACTGTTGGGAGAAGTCGTTGATGGTTTTGGTCTTTCTGAGTGATGAAAGGTTACAACGAGAGTGGGTTTTGGATTTTCATTGTGGCCTGAAGACTATGCTTGTCTCTAACCTATAACTGTTCACCCATAGCTTCTGCCTTTGTATACTTGAGTTGATTTTCTTTTGTTTCCTTCGTAGAGGTGACTTCACATCTTCTTCCCTTTCGGCATGGTGCCAAATGCGACCAGGTGTGTCCATTTCTCCTCTGCTTCAGGTCCAAGTTTCCATAGGTAAATATTTACCCTAAAATCAGGTTTAAATTTGTTTTCTTACGAGGGTTTTAAAATTTTTTATGCAACAATGTATTTATAATGATACGGTTTGATTCTTACAGGTCTTTGCTCCTGGTTCCAATGTTGTAGGTGAAAGCAATCTCACTCTTTAATTTTTACGTGAGCATCCAACTGGTAAGCCAATGAGGGTTTCTTCCAACATGACGTTGTGGTTGTTGGAAGTTGGTTCTTGTGGTTGAAAATATGGCACGGCCTCAGTTCTCTATTAGCTTATGTTTAAAAGCTTGTTTGTTATTACAAAAGTGTTAGAAACCCTTAAGGGGTACTTCGTGCAGGGTGAATAACGCTCTGGAAGCCGTGATAACAAATGATTTTTATTTTGTGTTTCCAGCCTTACGACATGAACAATGTAATTGCTTTCATTTTAAAAAAAATGATAGAGCCCAGCTCTAACTCAATGAGGCTGTCGACCTCTGTCTAGTTAAGTTTTAGTTTTTATAATAGATTTTAGTTAGTGAAGAAAGACTATGAAGCAGTCGGGGTTGTAAATAAAAACATGATTTTTCTCCTGTGAGTAAATTTTGATTACTGTTTGATATAAATATATATATTTTTTCATAATTTGGTTTAGTTAACAGACCTGAGCCTCGACCTTTTAATTCTAAAAGTTGTAGGCCATTCCTTATTATTTGATTATGTTTTTGTAAATTGTTTATGTAATATTTGATTTTAATTATGTTTTCAACAAAATGTTTATGTGATATTTTTAATTATTATCCTGTATTATAAGGATTCCAGTGCAAAGTTTATGGGATATTTTACTGTGTTTAAGAGTAATATTTTACTTTGTTTTTGGCTCAAAGGGTTAATTAATGAGTAAACCCTACAGTTCGATAATAGCATTATTTATACTTTAGTAATTCTTAGCTCTGTTTATTTAATATTTTTCTTAATGATTTTTACAGCTTGTTTTTAAATATGAGCTAAAGAGGATTAGGGTTTATTGCTACATACTTGTAAATAGGATATATTTATCTTTCAAAACCTAAGTAGTGTATTTAAGTTACTGTAGAGACTTCTGTATAAGATCAAAGATACATAGTGTCTGAAAATCAATGTTATAAAAATATTTTGCAAATTCTCTTTACCTAGTTCTTATATGTTAGCCTGTTTACTATACTTATGTTTATCTATTAAACTGTAAGTTCTATGTTTTATAAAGAATACTAATACTAGAATTAGTTCTATAAATACTATGATTACTAATATTTTTACATACCTATCTTTTAGTTTTTATCTAAAGTAAATACATTTTAATGCAAACAATATTTACTACTTCTTTATAGTAGAAATCATAAGCAAACTAAAGTAAAATGTAGTTACAATTTTCATTCAAGTGAAAAGAATCATCATATTCACCTAAACACCCAGCTGTACTAGACTTCTGCTTGAGCCAGGCGTGGAAAAATACAGTATGGAAATTTTAATTCTAGTTGTTTCTCATTTTGCATATTTATTACTATTTCTAACATAAACTGCAATTTACCAAGTCTAACATTACACAGTTACTCATTTTTTCATAAACCCTAATTAAATACTAACATACCTATATTTAAAAACTAGTAAACATTTTACTGGGGACGGTAAATAAAACTACATAAAGACAAATAGAACCTGTCAATGATAATATGACAATAGCTTAAGGAGGCTGTTCCTCCCAAGAAATATCTTGGAGAACGCTTAGACAATGCTTCCTCAGGACGCCCGAGTTTGTTCTTGGTCCTCTTGGCAGAGTACTCGGTGGAGACTATAACTTTAAGACCTTTTGTCACCTGACTGGTCCAATTACCCCAGTAATTAAAATCTACTCACATCAGTAAGAAATTCAGACTAATAGCTGCAATAAGTTGAATCTCAGTAGTTAACCCCTCAAACTCACTTTAGTAATCCCCTCCATTGAATTTCTCTTGAGTAAATTCATTCACCCTGAATGATCACCTTTAGAATGAGCAGCCTTAGCTATATTCAATGGGAAATTTTATAGAGATTCCTAGGTCTTCTGGGTTAGTTTTCATTTAATGAGCCACCTGCTCTGATTCCACTTTCTTGGGGAATCATGACCACAAATATAGGGAAGTTTCCACCTATAATAGTTGGAAGTAGTTTGAGGATGCTACCACTTGTCAGTGTACTCTCCACCCAGTATCCTCCACCAATTGACCAGTAAACACTCTTTTAATAGCTTCCCTAAGCTGTTGTCTCATCATTTATTTATTTATAAATAAAATATTCTGAATTACATTAATTATTCTTGACCCCACTCGGTCATCAATTACAAACTTAGCATAAAATATAACACAATGTTCCTCAAATAACATTAAATTGTTTTTGCAAATTGGGGCGTGTGACACAAGGTATGGTATAAGGTTCTATATGCTCTTCAATCATGAATACACAAGGTGTTTCTGTAAACATTGAGAGGTCCATGTTCTCTTGAAATTCATCTCCAAAAATCTGATCAAATTGAGCAAAAGACTGAGGAAAATATGTACAGGTTGTTGAAGAAACAAACTGGTTTTATAAATTCTCAATGGTCTTCTCCTGAAGTGCCAAGGATAAATTAGTAGGGAGGGAGAGGTCATCAAAGTCGTCATCCCCGAAAGAAAAATTTAATCACCATAAGTTTTTAGTTATTGGTTGTGATGGGGGGTATAAAATAAGTCTTTGTGTAGACAATCCATTAGAAATAGTCATCTATCCATCTCTACATCCTATAAAAGCATTTACGGTAGCTAACCATGGTCTTCCCAAGATAATAGGATTCTCTTTGGAAGGATCCTTTGATTCTACGACCATAAATTCGATGGGGTATTCCCATGAGGCTACTGATATGACAATGTCATCTAGGTCTCCAACAGTTTTTAGCATAGTATGGTCTGCTAGTTCTAGGATGGAAGGGGTAGGTCGAAAAAATTGTCCTAACTATAAAAATTCTAAGACTGTGGTGGTCATCATGTTAATCGTAGATCATAAGTTGATTAATGTATTTTCTATGGAGGTTTTGTTTATATTATAGTCACTACTGGGGCTCTTGGATTTGTATATTTTGCAACCCAAGACTGGTATGTCATAGATTCAGACATCTCTCCTATAACATGAATTGTGAGAGGGTCTTTTTGCTTCTTCCCCGGGCGTTTAATGCATAGCTCCTTTATTACCTTGTTGTAGATTCGTATATCCTTTATATCTTGTAATAGAGGAATTTTGACACACATATTCTTTAATTAATTCAAAATGCTATACTCCGAATGAACTAGAGGTTTTTCTATCACTAGTCTTTCTGGGAATGGAGGAACTCTTTGCTCCTAAATATTTTCTTGTGGAGAATGGGTGTGTATTGGAACCTTCAGAATGTTCAAATACTCCAAAATGGCATCATTCACGGGTTCATTTGAATTCTCTTCTTCATCACTCACTTCATGAATGATGAATGATGACTTGGGTTTATCATTCACAACTCTTCCAGATCGCAATTGAATCTCATGTACAGGTATAGTCGAAAAAAGATATGATGGAAGAGCTTGAAAGTCAATGCTATTAAGAGCTTGAGTTGGTTTATTATTTGGGTTAGGTATCGGTTGTGCAGGTAATAATATCATTTGAGGAGGATTTATGTTCTAGAAGTGACGAGGTTGTTGTGTAACGAAAGGAACTGGAGGTACAAATCCAGGCAAAATTTGCTGGAAAATTGTTTGATTCTGAGGATAAGGATAATTAGGTGCAGGACCAGGTTGTGACTGAGGATATGGTTGTCCTCTCCACCCTTGTGACCAATATTTCTATTGCATAAATTGAGGAGGAGGGTACTGGGGTGGCCAATTCTGCCAACTTGAATTGTTCCATTGTTGAGGTGGTTGATATGGAGGATAATAGAGTGGAGGCTATGGTGGAAAGTTATGATATGTTGGATGGTCTCTAGGTTTCCAAGGAGGCCTTGTATATGTTTCAGCTACATCCCCACTCTTATAGATGGCTTGCAACCTAGGCAAGGATGGGAAGTTATCTATTGGATGCTCTTCTGTATAGATGTGACATACACAGATGTTGTTTAATGGACATTCCCTTTCGGGATGTTTGGTCCCACATCTTGAACAAAAAATACGCATTGCTACTCGTTCTTCATCTTGCTTTTTCTTGGCTTGTAAAGCATCCATTTGAGAACCCATTGCTCCTAAGATATCAGTTTTGAAATTCTCCAATAGGTTTCCTAACTATATACCCTTGTAACTCCACCTGAACTAGGAATGTTTCCTCTTACATTTCTATTATAAGGCTCTCGAAACTTTTTCCCAACTTTTCCCCTGCTTCTAGAATAATTTTTTCACATCTCACTAATTTGTGCAAAGGTTTTGTAAGAAATATCGCGAGCTTCCATGAGATTAATACTTTCTAACAAATCCTCGGAGATGCCTTTAAGAAGAAGTGTATGTTTTGCATCTTCTCGGAGGTCACTATATTTTGGTTTATGTAATGTATAAACGAACCTTTCATGATAATCCTCTAGGCTCTTGTGTTCAATTTTTTGTATCTTGAATATATCATGTTGAGAGTCCTTAGGTTTGCAATATTCTTGATATTTTTGCAAAAAGGAGGTTTTCATATCATCCCAAGTCCTCATAGTGAATTCACCTAATCCCATGAACCATCTCAAGGTGGAATCTTTTAGTGTAGTGGGAAAGAGTTTTAATTTATGAGCGTCTTGTAGATAATTATAGCTCCTACAAAGGATATTGAACTCAAACAAAAATGTGTCCGGGTCCTCATTATTTTTTCCATAAAAACTAGGTAAGGAGGGATGTTCTTCATAGTTACATCCTTTATAGTGTCTAAAATAGAGAACCTGAAGGTAACCTCAATTCGATTTTCCCCTTCTCTTCCTTCATTTATAACTTCATCATGATCTTCCTTCTCTTCCTGTCTCTCCATATAGGCTGGGGTTTTAACGTAAATATACCTAGGAGGCTCCTTTCTAGGTGATAATGGGGTGTCCAAACGTTCTTTTTCGGGAGAGATTTTCCTCTGATCAACCGAATTTTTATTGAATCCTAAAGGAATAGTAGGTTCTACTGTGGATGTTTCAATTTGTGAGATAACTAGATCTACGGAGCTTCCAAATAGATCTTTTACTTGGGTAGGATCAACAAAGTCAACGAAATTTGGATCTCCTACTAGTGAAAAGGTTGTAGTATTTGGATATAAGAGTAGTGGAGGGTTAGATATTTCTAGTGGCTGATATTCTTGAATTTCGTCACAAATGAGGCCCTTAGGACCTCCTACCAAGGTTCCTTCTCCTTCTATGGATTCCTTGGTAAGTTCTCTTAAGAGAGTCTCCTTAGGTTTCTGGGTAGAACTGCTTCCTACAGGCATATTTCGATACTTTTCTGCTGAGTTAGTGGTTGGGGTATTAAGTCCCTAGTGAAATTTAGTAGGAATTTCAATAAGTTTTCCTTTGTTAACAAATCTACCCTGAGGGTCTCTAAGTCTGCTCATGAAAAAATTTAAACAAAATAAAACCTATGCTACTACTATTTCTAGATTTGGGGGTGCCTGCTATAATAGATGCACATGTTCTTACCTCTTGTCTTATCGCTCCCCCACCACCAATCTATTGCTAAGATTCATACATAATTCTATCTATTCTACCTTACGGAACAACTCCCCAGCAACGACGCCAAAAATGTTGGGTGTGTTATCGTCTAGATTAATTCTCCTAATATTTAATTATGGACCGGGGTTGGTAGGCTTAGACTTGATACAAAATATATGCAAAGGTAGAGAGTATCGTGTAAATATTTTAGCAAACAAAAGATCGAAATATCTTTCAAAATGAAAAACCGAGTCAAACTCCTAAGAATTCAATTATTAAAGTAATTAAGCTGAAACAAGATACTAAACTAAACAATCAATAATTTATTTCATAAGCATCTAACTTTAAACCGAAAAAATATACTATCAATAAGTAATCTTTAAATGGGAAACTAGGATGCAAGGAAGACCTAATTCATAAGCAAGTAGAAAACTTAACAAAATGAAACAAGTAGAAAACTTAATAAACGGAAACTTAATAAAAAGGAAACAAGTAGAAAACTTCATAAATAAAATTTAATAAAAAGAAACAAGTAGAAAACTTAATAGGAATATCTTTGAATTATGTCCTACAAGTCTCTTTCAGTAATCAGACAATGAAAAAGGAACAACCTAAAAACATACTAAGGATAACACATATAATACTGAATTTTACATCCAAACAGATAAATTAATGCAAAGGAATGAACAAAAAACAATACGACAATAAAAAGAAATGAGAAACAAACTCAAGAAACAAAACATAAAATAGCTCAAAACATATTTAAGGTGAAAAGAAGTAAGGTAACTTTTAATAAATAACCTAAAACAATTCAAATTAACATTAATGTAAAATAAAACTATCCTTTAACTATTGCAGTCAAAGCATACCTCAAATACTAAAGAAACATAACTTAAAACAATTTCTCAACACATTAAAAACACTAAAAATGAAATAGTGGGCTGAATGACAGACTGAACTATGGGTCTGAAAGGGGTGATTGACTGCTATCTAAATTTAGTCAATCCATAAAGGAATCTAACTAATAAAACTCCAATGCACAACATGCTCCTCCTTTAACGCACGTCGGCTCTCTTCATTTGAGGGTGTAACGCACAGGCTCCCTCTTCAACATGGCTGGTTCTCTTCAGCGTGGTTGATGTGATGCACAACTCCTTCTTTAACGCAGTAGGTAGAGTGGTGTTGGATAGAGGATAACACACACAGGCAAGTCTTCTAGAACACGGGCTAATACATCAACCCAACGGGTGGATTGTTGGTGAGGTGTCGATGAAGGAGGTTGCAGGCTGGCGGATCATCTAGAATGAAAGGTTCATTACTTGAATGCATGGACAATAAACATTTTGCAGGATGTTTCAATCATTTTAATGCCTGAAATCAATTCTCAACAACGTACAGTCTGGTTAGCGATTTGGATGGAAAGTTGAATAGCAAGCGGAACCATGTGTTGGATATGGTGGGCGCAGATCTAGGATGAATGCGATGTCTGTTTGTTGGTGTGCTTAAGGACTATGGTCTACAGCAACAACATTTCAATGCCTGGAAACCTTGCCAACGAGTATTGTGCAGCGAGCTGGATGATGAGTTGGACGTGTTGTGCACATGGCAACTTGAATGTGTGCTTGTTGTTAATTCGTCCAAAAATATTATATAACCTGCAAAAACATATACATATCAATTAATATATCAAATGCGCTTCAATAATGTCAATTTCAATCAATAAAATCATAAAATGATAATAATGAATGAATTTTATATAAACCTTAAATTCATACATACGTGACCTGTTAAGCGGTGATATGCGTGGTAGAAAATATATAAAAAGATAACAAAAAATATGTTTAATTGAGTAATTTAATTGCCAAAAATGGTAACAAATCTCGGATCAACACTTTCCATAACTTGGAAATCATGGATTCCATGTGACAAACCATTAGTTCCATTGGATTTATGGCATACCAAAATTGCTAGGAACACCCTTGTATGATGACTTCATGGACCAAAAGTTGTCTATTTTGATGGTTTTCTAAACTAAGGTTTCTCTAATTGATGTAGAGTGCAATTCTTGTATGATAGGATAATATTTTGAAAAATGTGCCCAACGAGTGCATGGAAATCACAGTCATCTCTCCCTTTCCCAAACACACATACAAGAGGCAACAAAACTCAATTCCATTTCTTGGTTTGGTTTTTCTGCTCCCAGTTAAAAATTTATTGGTGTCTTTGAATGGATTTAGTAAGCAAGATGAAACTCACCATAACTCTAAAATAGTGGAATATATGGAAAAATAATTAGTTATGATGGATTCATGACATTCGATTTCCACTAGAGACACCCCTATTTAGTGGCTTCATGGACTGAATGTTGTTTGTTTTGACGAGTTTCTAAAATAGGGTTTTGATAAGTGACGTGCAATGCAATTTCTACACCATAGGCTAATATTTTTGAAAAATGTGGGAAGTGAGTGTGTGGGAATCGTGGTCATTTCACCCTTTCCCAAACATTCTTATAGGAGGTAATGGAACTCAATTTATTTCCTCAGTTTGGTTTTTATGCCTCTTACTGAAATTTTCCTAGTGTCCCTAAATGGCCTTGGGAAGTGAAATGAAACTCGCCATAACTCTAAAATTGAGGCTCACATGGAAAAAACTTCAGTTTTGTTAGATTTGTGATGTCTCAGTACAACTATGAACACCCTTATTGAGTGATTTCATGGACCAAAAGTTGTTGCTTTTCATGGTTTTGTAAACTAGGGTTTTGCTTAGTGACATGCAATGCAAATTCCACAAGGTATCCTTGGGTTTCTATACCGACTCAATTAATTCAATACTTCACCTTCTAGATACCAATTGATGGTAAAATTTTCAAAATTTTATGATTCATATAATATGTTCAAGTGTAAACTAATATACTCCCACAATTAAATTAAACCGTAGTTTGTCCATACAATTTTAATCATATATTTATTAATTTCACACATCCATCCAAAAATACGTACAACAGATACAATTGTTGTTAGTAACTTAGTATATCTTGTTACCACCTATATTTCATGGTGTTCACCTAGGTTTTCTTTAGGGTTATGCATGTTACAGTTATGATATTTTGCATGAAATTCTGGTCACTTTGACACACGGGGTCTTCACTTAGTGAAACCATGTCATAGCGTCTTCGTTCACGAGATATTAAAGAATACCCCTAATTTCACTACATATTGATAATTACTTACAAAAACCCTTTTGTGCAGCCCCCCTCCTAGTACATATTTCAAATTAAAATACCAATATCTTTACAATATATTCCTTATTTTTACTAGAAACCCCTTTTTATAGCCCCCCAATGCCTATAAACTCTGCATACCCTATTTCATGCCCCCCTAATACCTACAATATATTGACCTTATTTTCATAATTAAAAAAAAAAAACTTTATGAATGAACTTGATAAGATATTCCTCAAGAAGGTGAATATATCATGCTTTGGTAACTCTTAGCCACCTCAAACAAGGATTAAGAAATAATTTTGGTAAGTTATGAGCTAATGTGTGGGATAAAACATCCATTTTCTAGGAATTTTTCAATAGTAAATGATGAAGCACTTTCTTCTATCAAGTAAATGGTCTCATCATCCAACATCTTTTACATCCCTTCTTAGAATTTATCCTTATATTTGGGATCATAGCTTGTGTCCATTATCATACAAGATTGGCATCTGCTTGCAGTTTAATTGATAGTTCCATGAATTTATTCAAGTTTCCCTTCCAGGGATAATTTTAGGGGCGAATTTTAGCCTAGTGGGCTATTTTTCCATGGTTTTCTCCCAAAAAAAATTTGCCATTTTGCATTTTTTGAAGCCCTGTTTCGCCCAATTTTGATGGGGTAAAAGTTTTTCACCCTAAAAATCGCCAAATTATTATATAAACGATATAAAATCCTTTGAGATTAAAATATTTTTTGAAAAATATTGCCAATCATTTTATTGTTGGCGTTTTAAGAATTGGTAATATTCACCAACATTTATACACTTTTAAATAAGTATGGTTCCTTAAAATCATCCATGTTCCCTTCAAATCCTAATTAATATAAGTGAAAAAGTCAACAAACTCTTGAAATAGGACAATGGACTGCCACTATTTAGTCATCCCAACATTCAACAATTTAATGATACTTCAATCCTTCCCCTTATTTAAAAGTGTTGCTTTTAAATAGTGGTTTGATTGTGTGTTGTCAAAATTTTCTTCTATGTACTTTCATTAACTTGCTTAATGATGATATAGTTGTTAGAAATGTGATCGAAATCCTTATAAATGGAAGAACAATTTGTGAGTGTTTCTAGCAAGCATGTTCTATTGTCAACCAATTCATCTTTTGTTTAGTATGTGTTCCAATGTTATGGAGAAGTATACCCGACCACAAAAAATATCTTGATTTGTCGAAATCTGGCAACATTATAATGGATGAAAATCCTTTTTCTGGTTGCTTAAATCACAATTTTGACGATTTGGGTTGTTTCAAAATAGGCAATAACATTGATTATGATTACTGAAATTACAAAATTGTGGAAAGTACAAATTCTAGACACAAATTTTATAGGAATAATTAGAAAACACACTAGAATAATGGGGCGTTTTGGTTTCTTTTTATCCTATGCACAATGTCAAATTATCATCATCAAGTATGTGTTCCAAAGTCACATTATATCCTATGTAATAGTTATATCAAAATATTTCATCCGAATATTCATTTATTTTCGATCATTTTATTCATAAAGTAGGGAATAAGGAAATTATTCACGAAGATCGTCTTTTGGTTATGTCAACGAAAGAGGTGTGTAGCGATCAAAAGGGTGTGGGTGCATTCTTATTCCCCCAGGTCACTCAAATTTAATAATTCCTCTTGTAAATAATGTCTGCATTCCAAGATTTCAATTGCTTTGACAAGATTGTCCCTATACGCCTGTTATTTGGGCAGAATTCATAAGAATTGTTCATTGTGGGTTAGTTGGTATGATTTAAAAAAAAATTAATGATTTTTTATGTTCATCATCTTCATCTTCTTCAGTAATGAAGTATGTTAAAGTAGGATGTGGATGTTGATGTTTTGAGTTTTTATTAGAAAATATGGTACAGTATGCAAAAGGGCACCGGTTTTGTTTTCGATGTCTAGGAAGGCAGGTAGAAGAAATAATATATGGAAATTTCAAAGCTCCTTCCTCTCTACCTTCCATAGATACTCATGACTGGATACTCATGACTGCACAAAGTCGATTTCTTTTTTCGAGAATTGGAGGGCTCTCCAAAAGGATGTGATTGAAAGATATGAGGAGTGTCGGTCCAAGAAGCGATACTTAATGACAAACTTGAAAAGTTGGTTTATTGCACATTTTGTAGTATTCCATATGATGTAGAAAAATGTATAGAAATTTTTTATGGTCAAAACCCTAAATGCTTAAATGCTTCATGTATCCAGTGCGAGAAGCCGAGTCACATACCTTTCCAGTGAGAAGAGATTGAGAAGACATTTGATACTGCAACTCATAGAATAGTTAAAGAGGGCCATCCTTAATGAACATGTACATTCGGTTCATCCAATGGACCAACAACGAAGTTAACCATTGACTTCGTTGTTGGTCCGTTGGATGAATCGAACATACATGTTTTTTAAGCTCGGGTGTTAAAGAGAGGATGACAAATCCATTGTAAGAAAATGCAAAACTTGCAAGACTGATATAGTCTAATTGGATGGATGCAACAGGATGAATTGTACTAGTTTTAGAAACACAATGTGTTACATATGTCGAGATATCATTTTTGTGATCATTATTATTATTTGGGACAACCAGGGAAACCCTGGCCAGTATGCAAGAAAAAAAAAACGTAGTTTGTGGGAGATTGAGGTAGAAGATACTGTGGTTCTAGATGCCATGAAGGAAACATTAAAAGAATTAAAAGAATTTGGAGACAATTTGTTCTAATTTCTGGTCTTCATGTCGCAGGTAGAATGAGGATATGTTTTCATACCATAAGGGTGCTAATTTTATTGTTAACAACCTCCCATGTTGTTTTCAACTAATATCATCACGTCAATTTTGCTTCATATTTTTTAAGAAGGATTTGCAGCATCCCCAAAGGAGAAACTCATAGGCCAATGCACCAAGTACATCTCCAAATATGACAAACAAATATTCTTAAATCACACTTTAACAAATGTCTAATCCATCACAGGGGAATTCGTGGTGCATCACAAATTTGTTATAAATATATTCTTTTGTAAGAGTTAATAAAAATATTGAACTTTTTATTATCTCTTTAACCATGCCCTAGAAATCCACTGTATCATATAGAGTATAAAATCCAAAATGAGAAACACACTACCATGACTGTGTGCAAAACTAATTTCTCCACTTCAAATATAGGAGAAACGCACACATACCTCCCTCTGTTGCAATGATTCCTGCTTTATGTAACATATAATATCAAAATCAATCTTCCGCGCATATTTAATATTTTTTAACCATATATAGAAAGAAATAACTGCTCAAAATATGTAATTTTAGTAAAAAACTTTACTTGCTTAATAATCTTTCCTCCAATGAAATTCCTTCTCTGAGCGATGCAACTTGACAAAGAAACTACATCTTGCATAAGTTTGGAGAAATTGTGTTAATATTACATCTTGACCAGTGGAAAATATAACTTTACCAACAATGCCATAGATGTTGCATGACATGCATGCATACTAAAGAAGTTGAATCTACTAATATTATAATATTATAATGTAGTAGAAAAATTATAATGTTTGATATCATATTACTATCAAAACAAGCTTAAACACCTTTGCATAGACCACATCATTCGGAGGTAATAAAATTGTACCTATGTATAGGTATTTATGTAATTCTAGTCATCACCCAACAACATCTAACAAAAAATTTAATTATTCTCTGATATACAATTGTTTGTTGAAAACTCTTATAATAGATGTGAGATTTAAATCAAGTTCCTTTAAATGTTTGTGACCTAAAGAAAAAATATCAAGATTAATAACAAATGAAGTATACTTTCCATGCCTTGAGTTGTTACTTACTAACAACACTAACCATAACTTAGCATGTAGCCCATACGTAAAATGATTATGTCATAAGTTAACATAAGATTGTAGGACTTAGCATGGGTCATGGTATAGACTAAATATTCTTGAAGTCATCGTGTAGAAGGAAAATACTAATAGTAATATAAATTATATTGGGATCATATGCTTCAGAGATGCTAACTCATATTCATCTAAGATAATCATCTCCAACTTTCCAAACCTCACTATCATGGTTTATGATTCATGAATTCAACATCACAGATAATATATTATTAATTTACTTTTTTTCATAACTATATAATTTCTACCCATAAATATTCACAAGATTCAATAAATGTGTTAATACATTGGAAAAAATAATAATAGCATAAATCCTTTCTATGCTTTCATTAATTTAGCTTAAATGCTATGGAAACACCTTTTCTATGTTGATGCATAAATTAGTTTTTGTTTGATTCATTTGTGACAAACTTCTTATTACAAAAGGAATCATAGGGTTGTCTTAGCACCGATAGGAATATTTGCACATAGCCCTTCATGCAACAAATTAACTAAACCACGAAGCATAATGAATGTATTTTTTCTATTAGCGAGTGTTATAGAAATAAAAACAACAACAATAATAATATAATTACGTTAGTGAAATATCAAAGAGAGCATAACCTATCACCTCATTCTCATTCAATTCATTTAAGTATATTATTAGAAGGTTCATTGTAATCGTTCTCTTATCAATCAAATATTATTAAATATATATTAAATTATATGTTTGTAGAAATATTCCTCCATTCACGATTTACTACATTTGGTATCAAATCCAACTCTTAGAAAATGTCATGGGAAAATCTCAAAATTTATTATTGGGATACTATACCCACTCAAGAAATTCGACACTTCACCTTCTAGATCCCAAATGATGGTACGATTGCCAATTTTTTATTAGTCATATAATCGATTAGACTGTAAACTAATACACTACAAAAATTAAATTAAATTGTACTTTGTGCATACAATTTTACTCAAATATATATTAATTTCATACATCCATTAAAAAATCCACACAGTGCATCGAATTTTTGTTATAGAGTTGGTTACCAACTATATTGCATGGTGTTCACTTAGGCTTTCATTTTCATTAGGATTATGGATGTTACATGTATGTTATTTTTCATGAAATTTTGAGCATTTCGACAACTATGGCCTTATTCTTGACAAGAAAAATAGATTAATAAATAATTAAAATTCTAAGCCAATATGTGGGCTGAAGTATCCATTTTCTAGGCATTTAACAAAATTTAATGAGGAAGCACTTTCGTCTATCAAGTAAATGGTCTCATCATCAAACATATTTTACATCCCTTCTTAGAATTTATCATTATATTTGGGATCATTGTTTGTGTCCATTATCATACAAGATTGGCACATGTCTGGAGTTTAATTTATAGCTCAACGAATTTATTCAAGATTCCCTTCAAATCCTAATAACTATAAGTGAAGACATCAACCACCTCTTGAAATGAGACAATGGACTACCATAATTTATGTTGGTTGTGGAGCTTGATCTTATAGATTCATAGATGTTATTGTTCAACTGTGTTTTCACCCCATTTTTACTATACACTCATCCCAGCTAGAAGGTGCAGGGGTCTAGGGTGGCACATCCCCTCATGTTGGAGGATCCAGAGGGCAGCATTCCTTGTGGGGGTTTGGCGGAAACTACCTCGAGAAATGGGGTTCGAGGGAAAAATCCCCCAAAATATTTTTTTTTGGATATTTGTTGGCTAATATTTTGCAAACCCATGGTATTGGGTGACCCATAGTATTTTCCCATGGTAACTCCCTATAAAAGGAAATCATTGTAATAGCATTATGCATTGTATTGTATTATTGTAAAATAATCTATGTGATTGTGTGAGAGAGACTTTGAGAGAGAGAAGAGGAAGTGCAGTGGGGTTACGACAGATTGTATCCCTTCATTTTGCTAGACGGTATAATAATAAAGGGTTGGAAATTTCTATGTGGACGTATCCCATCCTTGGTGAACAACATTATATCTATGTATCTCTTGTAATATGTTTAATATTTGCATCTAATTTAACTGTTTAATTGTTTAATTTGTATTTCTATGCGATCATGTTTTTCTAATAATTGTTATGAGAGCGAACATGTCTAGTTAGCTGGTAAACTCGCGGGAAAGAAGGGTTCTTGGTTCGAGTAGGAGCAATGGAAGAAGAAAGAAAGTTTAGGATCGAGAAATTTAACAACCAAAAATACTAGTTATGGATGATGCAAATGGAGGACTATCTGTACTAGAAGAATCTATACTTAGTGTTGGGAGAAAAAACAAAACAATCAACGACTACGAAGCATAAAGAATGGCAGGTTCTTGACATAAAGGAACTGAGAACAATACATGTCAAAACCTTAAACTTTCACAAAAATTTAAAAATTTTGAAGTACATAAAATGCTGAGACTACAGTTTACTTACAGCTAACGGTTAGCAATAAAAGAAAAAGATACCATATTAATGTATACATAATCTCGATTATGTTAACTCAGCATTCTACTCTTTGATACAAGGTTAGGTTTAACTTGTGCAATATTTCTTCTTTCAGTTTACTCATGAGTTTTTATTTATGACAAGTACGTGGAATTGTATTTGGATTCCGGGGCTTACTTAGCGTTTAAGCTAACGCAGAAATCTTACTTGTTCTTACAGGTTTTATAGGTATGAAAGATCGAGTAACGTCTTCAATTTCAATAAGCATCCAGTAATATTTCTATTTGCAAATAATAAGCTTTGTCAATAAGCTGCTGTAATCCAAACAACTTTCGTAAGGTAAAAATAGTTTGTTTTCCTCAGTTGTTATTGTAGACGAAGTTCAGATGAGTGTGTTTCTTCCTTTAGAGTACGTAGCGACAATAAACTACTTTCTTTGGTTCTTGAACGTTTCATCTTATCTACTTGATAACTTTTATTTTCAATATGCATATCCTAGCATTTCCATGATACATTTCTCGCATTTAAGTTCTGTTTACAAATAGCTTCCAAGATTGGTGGTTTTTTTATAGAGCCAATCTTCTATCTTATGTTAAACTCAGCATTTTGTTTTAAACATAAAACCATTTTTCCCAAGTGATGAGAAACATCCAAATTCTATAAATAAGATCTTATTGATTTGAACAAAGTAAAAGAGTTCATAGCAGTGTTCTTATTTTTCACCTTTCCCACTTTATAGTTTACTATCATTAGCTTTGATAAATTTCCATAAGTCTTATAAACTTGCATAATTGTTATTGAACACATATAAAGTTTTAACATTGTTCATCTTGCAACATGTTTAAGAATTTACTCAAACGATGCTATGCAATGTTCTCAACTTGAAAGTGGTTTGTAAAAATGCGTGTCCACAATGCAAGAGAAACTATAACTATCCGGTAGTCTTCTTACATCAATTAACTAGACTATTTATTTGAGAAAACGATTTCATACAAAGCTTGTATTACTATTGGTAACAACTTAGTTAATAAAATACTCCTATCAAAATAACGTTGTTGCTATATTCTTTGGTGGGTTATAACCATTCTACAAAGGGTTAATACATATGTATATTATACATATTCCAACGATAAGCTGTTAATATAAGCTTTCAACTTATCCCCATGATATTTACTAGCATAGATTATATTATTGAAATATAATTTCAAATGATTTTACTAGCGTAGTTTATAACATTGTTTTACCAATATACAATGATTTTCAGATCATGGGATTATGGTTAAGTCATGTGCTAGGTCAATGTTATTATAACGTTTCCACTTCATGGCAATGATGGGATAACTATGATACATTTATGCATATGTATTAAGATAGGACCACTCGGAAAATACTAAGTTTTACGTAGTTTAGAATATCATTTGGTAAAATAATTCGGATATGATTTGGTCGCAGGGAACTATGGAGAGTTGACCCATTGCATAAATAATATTTCTGCAGCCACGTGGTAAGCTTTTGGCCATGCAGTGGATGTATATAAAACCATCAACCCTAAGCTTTGGCTTATTCTCATTCCAACTTTTGCATTGTTCCTTTGGGCTGCTCTGCAAACTCCTATGGCAGCTGTGAGTGAATTTCAGCTATCAGTGGCTCTAAATTCTGTATATGTCATGCCATACTTCCCTTGAGCTCATTCCTGCTACCGAAATTCCATTGTTGTTCCTTTTTACTTTGTCTGGGTTCACTGTCCTCCTTGCAATTGGTTTTACGGCCTGCCTATAGCTTCCTTTGCTACCCTTCTATCATGGCCTATCACTATGTGGAATGTTGAGCTTAATGTGACTGTTTGATAAGCTCCTTCATTATAGGTTTTGTTTGGGAGTTTACTGTCACACCTAGCTTGCTTGTTACAGCTCCAACTTCATGGTTGTTGAATCCTTTGTGGCCATTTCCCAGGCTTGTCTTTTTCATTGCTGCTAGCGTAATTTGAACCACGCCACATCGTTTCCATCCTCAGTGAGTATGAGGGTTTGGCTCTCCTTAACCTTGGTTACAGTGCTGCTATTTCTTCTCGGCTCCATCACTTTTACTTTGGCTAAGGTAAATTTATAAGTTAAAACCAACATAGGTTTGAAATATTCATTCTGCACATAAATTCTTTTGTTTTTAATTAAATTTGGTTCTTAATGTGCAAGGTTAAATTTTCCTCCACTCTCGATAGTGGCACTTCTCAAAAGGCTCCACTTTCAGTCCATGGTAAGCTCCGGTTTCGAAATATGGCTCTCCCTGCTTGTACAGACCTTTGCAGTTGGAAGAAGTCACGGCCATGTTGTTTTCAGTATTGGGTTGTTGTTCTTTGTTTAATAGTTGTTGTTTTGGTTTTAACCCTTGCTTTTAGAAGGTTTCCTCCGACTTCAATGCCGTAACTTGTAAAGTTCTTATTTATGAAATATCTTACAATGTTGTAATAATATATTTATTAATACTTGTTTATAAAAACACTCCATATTACGATATGGGTGCTCGTCTTTTAGCTGAATTTTGTACTTTGTTAAGTTTTGTTTAAGTTTTGCCTTCGGGCTCGTGGAAGCAATGGGAAATCCTTAAGACAGTCTATCTTTGAATTAGATTTGATTTACTGGTTATTGTTCAGAAATAAACACCTTATAACTGAAGTTCTAGGGTTACCAATGTACTCTTAAAACGTGCAGGCAATCAACTTTAAAGTAAAGAAAGGAAACAGGAAGATAGGATGGACTCACCCGATTCACAATGGTTGATCCAAGCTTTGTCTTCTCCCGCTCTGATTCTCTTCCAAAGCTTTCAGGGATGTTTCTCCTTCACCTGTAAAGAGAAAATCCTCCAAGTGCAAGCTTATACATGTATATAGGAAAAGTTGGATAAATAGTATATAGAGTGCTTAATCATAAATATTCATCCAACCATGATACATGAAAGATATTCAACACACATTCGGAATACGGATTCTCTTTATTGACAATAGTGAATGAGTTAAGGTTACAACCCAACGCTTGGAACAAGGACTCCTCTGCAACCAAAGGATTTTGAGTTCTGATGCTCCAAAGAATTCTGAATAGATACCACCAGCATAACTTTGCTCTCCAAGTATGATATGATTAATGCCCTCTCCAAGGCCTTTATTTATACTTAGTGAAATAAGGCAATTTTGAAGGTTGAGGAGGTTGAGACATTTAAGATAGTTATTGTTTAGGACTTAAGAAATCTCAAATAATCATGATTTATTATTTTTCATGTCAAGGGAAGGAGTACATGAGTATTGATACTGGCAACCCGCGTATGATACGCGAGTTGCTATAAAGGAAGCCCGCATACAGATATGTACGCAGGTTGTAATGACAAATACTCACATATAGTACGCGACATGTTGTAGCAAAAGTTGCGTATGTACGCGGGTTACTTAGAGGCAAAGTCGCGTACAACAATTGACATGAAAAGGTAAAAATGGCAAGCTGGATGGATAGTGAATGTATGTCATAACATGCCCATCTATAGTGTTTTAGGCAACCTTCAATCCATAAATGTCCTTTTGTGCACCAACATAGGAAATGTTGGCACTCGAACGAAGAAGTTCCATTTGGGTTGATAACATATTCCCCCTAATGTGTGAGGTCAGAGGGAAGCGATGGCCGAAATACATTAAAATATTTATCTTTGGAGAGCTCAGAAATCTAATGAAGCAGAGATAGTACCTGAAACAAATACATAATAATGCCATATACAAAGTCATATCTGAGGATGCTATGTTCAATATACTGGAACACTAGCTCCTTTAAAATATTTGAGTACATCATATGATATGGGTACAAGAGCACGTATATTACAAAGGTGGATCAAAGCCACAATATATAATAATGATGAGTCTTCAAAGATCTGGAAGCTGTGTACATAAATGGAACATAATCTTGCATAACTTAGTCAATAGATGAGGAACTAAGGTCTTCATAAGCAATCCCAAAGAACCAGTACAATCCAAGCCATGCGAATAAATGTAGGCTAAAGTTGAACATGGAATAGATTCAACAGTTTGTTAATCAATAGGTGATAATCGACAACTGAAGCAAAGGAATTCACCAATGATGGAAGTGAATCCTGAGGTACTATCGTCAAAACTCTAGGTCTTCGTTGTCAAGAAGTACTGAAGTAGAACCATACTATGATAAGGAAGGCAATAGATCCTTTAACAGAACACAAGAGTGACTAGGAACTAGGCGAAGGAAGGGAGACACAAGAGATAATAGATATAACAATGATGGGATCGGGATAGAAATCAGACATTGAGTGAAGTCCTTGAATAATGAGCATGACACATAGATGAACCAAGGCAGCTTTTAACTTTATAGATAGAACGACTAGACTTATCTATCATGTAGGGGACATGATCATATCCCCCAGGTATAACTGACAAGAGGAGGAATAATAAACTCGAAGTATTAGCTGAACTGAAAGTGAACACTGAGACATGGGTATCAGAAAAAATAGAGAGTGCTATGTTCAAGGATGACATGCTGCCACTTACTGAAAACAAGAGAAAACTTCTTCCTTACCTTCCCTGTTTAATTTTAACGAGTCCAGTAAAGTCAACTCAGATCTCTCTTCATTTTTTAACAAGCTTGAAGAGAAGAAAAAATAATCCTTGATAGTGTCACTGATTCATGGATTTAATGAGCCCGAACTAGTACATGTTCAGCTGGCGTTTTCACATTTAGAGAGTCTGAAAAATCCAAAGAAGACTCCAGGGGGTCCTTTTTCGTCCAATTTAGTCTCTTGAGGCCAGAAAAGTATAAAACATACCACAAAAGAACTCTCTTAACTTCCGTAGAAGAAAAGGTGAACCTTTTTCGTAATTAGTTAGGGAGGTACAAAAAAGGTTAAATTACCACCTACCCAACGCTCCTTCCAGAACAGCATAAATAGCTTGAGTTTTACAAGTGTGAAGGAAAGCAAGATCACTTAGAAAGATCCATTTGAGTACGATAAATGGGGCTTATAGATATAAACTCATTGCTTTATTCTTTAGTGTTTAACAAGCATGACAAAGACACAAAGTACACTCAGAATCTTTTTCATGTTTAGGTCCAGAGCACGAAAAAGAGAAAACTAAACTCATACTAGGAGTTCCTTTTTCGTAAATTTAGTCCCTCAGGTCCAAAAAAGTGATAAACCTATGCCTAAGAATACTCTTCTCAATTCAAATAGAAAAGAGAGGGATCCTTTCTTGTATTATTCCGCATGGTCCGAGAAAGAGATAACCTACCACCAATGCGGATGCCCATTCACATATTCTTAATGAGCTTGAACAGACAAGTTAACTCGATAGTCAAGTCTATTTTTAAGGAGTCAGACCTGGGCCTAAAGAAAATCCATAAGGGAGAGGAGTCCTATAAAGGGATAGCTTGTAAAAAGAGACCCAAAAGAAGCTCTATTTGGCATGCAAAATAGCTAAGAGGATACCCCTGTACCTGAAGCAGCTGCAGCATGAGTATCAAAAGAAAACATAGGTTTCAAATGAGGATACTCATGAAAAGAAGGTCCTATCCATGGAAGAACAATGGTAAAGACAAGGAGCTAATGGTTTAAAAAACCATAGTCCATGGAAAAAATGTTAATTGCTAAGGTTGACATGTATTAAATATAGATGCCAAAATGCATTAGAAATGTCAAAAACCACCCTATAAGAGCAAAAACACTTTGTAATGATGAAAAACCTGTTACAAGGCAAAAAGAGATATGGTATTAGTTGAATACATTTCGAACTATAGGAAAAAACCCACTTTTAGAAATATAATTTCTATAAATAGTTCAAAAATTAAAACAACACTCAACATTTTGATTTTTAGCCATAAGAAGCAAGTTTTTACCTCTACCTTCATTCGATCGGTGTGGACAATCCAGTGGACGAAATCCAATTCCACAAGTTACAGGTAAGCCTACACCCCGAGCTCTTCAATTTGATCCTAACAATTTTCAAATTTGAGTCCCAATTTCATATTTTGAAGCATCCTAAAGCATGTCACGCTGTGTACGTGGGTTCACTATGTTAAAACTTGCATACACATGTTTTGTACATGGGTTTCCTTTAGGGACTGTCGTGTACAGTATGCGACATGTCTAACTAGACAGTCACGTGTACTGCGTGAAGGATAAAAATCTAAATTGAGGCAAAAATTTTGAAATTTTATATGATATTGATGATTCATAATGGTTGTTTTGCTAGGTGTTAAGATGGTGTTGGAATGGAGGGAACGGAAGCATGAGAATATGGATCAGGAAGCGTTCCAAAGTGCACCCACCATACATGCTTTAGAAATGAGTGGGTTATTAAAATTCTTTTGCACATCACCAATGTGGCCCAATGTCCATTTGCTAGAGTTCATGATAAACTATTGGGACCATGATTTAGGGATGTTTGACTTGCGGGATGAAACTTTGGAAATTACTTTCGAGGACATATATTTTATTGCTGTTCTGTTACGATGAGGAGCATCGGTCAACTTAGACGGCACCGACAGGGGCGGTGATCCTTTGAGTGTCCAAAACTACATTGATGTGTACTACACACTTGGTACCCAAAAGAGAGGGAACTGCGTCCCTATTGCACATATCTGTGATTTTACACTACAAGTACTGACAGGCACCATAGCGAGGATTGCGGGATCCTCTTCATTACATCTAGCTACACGGAACCAAATGAAGTTGGAGGTGGATTGTATGTAGGGTGCCCTATATGATTGGTGTTCAAGAGTTGTCCCAATTATGAAAAAAAAACTCTCTGATTTCAAGAGAGGAAGGCAGAAGAACTTCGGGTATTCTAGCATATTGGTTGCCTTCTTCTTCTTCGAGAGTACTAGGGTTGAGCCCTGCCATGCCCCTACCAGTCCGATCTCCACGTCATCCTAGGCTGAGTAGATGGGGAGACATCTTCCTTCGTCAAGGAGGAGGAGGCTCAGTGCAGAGTGTGTATGATGATGACTTCTACTTCTGGTGGGAGCGACAACTATTGGCACTAGAGTAGTTTTTGTATGCCATAATGGATTTTCGAGGTGATCCAGACCTTGTCATCCCTCCAGGAGGAGCACGGGGAGAGCTAGGTAATTTTTTAATTTTCAATTTTTTTAAATTTTTTTTATGAATTTTAAAATGATAGGTATATACATATGTATAAAAGTCCTAATCTTATAAACATGTCAAAATGCAGATATTGGACCGGTCCGCCCTGAGGGCACGTATGTTTGTTCATCCTGTCGTAGGTGAAGACCCAAGGCTTATTAGGGTTCTGGAGGGGAAGCTGGCCAGGCTTACCCAAAGAGTTCCCACTTTGCGGATAGAGCATATCCTGGCCGTCATGCAGGAATTTGTGGTTGGAGTTCCATCTGTTTGGTTACGCCTTTTGAGGCAGGTGGCCAGAGCGGTTCTTATGAACATAGATGCTGTGGAGGCCACCGAAGCCGAAGAGGCTGAGGAAGCCAGAGTACAAAGAGACCATGGGGACCAAGGTGGTCCAAGTGACCAAGGTGGTCCTGCTTAGATCTAGGACATTTTGATGGATTGCGATCCACATTTTGTATATTTTTTGTATATTATACAGTTATGACTGGATCTGAGGATCATACTCGATTTATATATAGAAAGATACTCACACACACACACACACACACACACACACACATATATATATATTGTTGTTGGTTTATTTACAAGTGTTTTTATGTGCATGCTGTATATTTTTATGAAATGTGTGTTACATGCCAATCTAAAATGTAATTAGCATATGCATCAGTCAATGAATTTTGATTCCATGGAATGTGATTGAATATAATAAATTAAAAATTTCTTTCCATTAACCTAACTTGCATGAAATGACATAATAGAATAGGGCTTTGCACCTAATAAGCTTGATTGAGCTGGGAAACCACCAGTTGAGAGTCCAAATGGACTTCTAGCTGGGTGATACCACGTGACAAAGCATCCTATAGAAGCTCAATTACAACCCTATATTCAACAACATTATTAGAATCAGGACCTAAGCAAGCACCTCCTGTGGCAACTAGCTGTCCTGAGGGAGAGTAAATGACCCACATTGCTGAAGCTAGATTACAAGTGTGACGACTGGCGCCATCGGCGAAACCTAGATACCTCTTAGAAGACATCTACAACAACCAGCAAATGGTATAAAAAACAAAACCGACAAACTAATGTACATAAAAATAGATACAATAAAATACAAGAAAAAGTGCTAAGCCTAAGCATAGTATTTTTTAAGGTAGAGCCCATTTCTAGGCTCAGACAGCTTTTTCCCATCAAAATCAGTTAACTCATATGTGCCCTTCTTTAAGACCTTCAACATGACATAAGGCCCTAACCACATGGCCTTGAATTTTTCTGCCCCCATGGGTTCTTTGTCTTGGTCCCAAAGCAAAACAAGTTCCCCCTTAGAGAAAATCCGAGGTTTGACCAACTTATCATATTGGTTTTTGACCCTATTCTTGTGAGCTTGATTAACAGTCAGCGCATCTCTATGTTGTTCATCAAGGTGTTCTAAATGTACTAGACGTTCTTCAAGCTCTCTCGTATCGGGTAACACATGAATAGCTATTTTCAAAGACGAGATTTCACATTCAACTGGGGTAACTGCTTCCACTCATATGAACAATTTGGAAGGGGGAGAAACCTATAGCAGTTTTTACATTATTTCGGTACGCCCAAAGAGCAGGGTATAGCATGATGTGCCAATTAGAATGGGCTGCATCAATTATACATTTGAGGATGGTCTTCAAAGTCTTGTTTGCAGCCTCAACCTGATCGTTTTCTTGCGGATAGTATGAAGATGAATGTTCTTTTATAAATCCAAGCATAGTGGTCAGTTTCGTCATCACTGTGCTATTTTGAAAATGACTGCCATGGTCAGTGACAATCACTATGGGTATACCAAACATTGCTATAATCTGTTTGAATACGAAGAAAGATGTTGTTTCCCCGTCGGATTTAAAAGTAGGCATTTCCTCTGTCCATTTCGTAAAATAGTCAATAGCGACAATAATATATTTATGCCGCCCAGCCGAGGCTGGGTTGCATGTCACGTAATTAATCCCCCATTTCATGAAGGGGCCTCCCGAGACAACGGGAAACAATGGAGTGGGATGTGATTGCATTTTCCTAGTGTGAAGTTGACAAGGATGACAGTGCTTCACTGCTTCCACAAAATCTTTGCTAACCTAGATAAATGACCCCCACACGCTCCACTATGGGAATCATTTAGGACAATCTCCGCTTCCTTATGGGTAAGACATCGACGCAAAATGGAATCTGCCCCTCTTCGATATAATGTATCACCTATGATGAGGTAGTTCTTAGCATGAAGGCATAATTTACGTTGTTCCTCCCAAGAGGAAGCTGCAGGATACTTCAAAGTATGGAGATATATAAGAATATCCCCATACCAAGGATCAGAGGTGGATATAAAAAATATATGCTCATCTGGGAATGAATCATCTTCAACGGCTATATCTTCTTCAGTAGGAAATTTTGCTATAAGCTCAACAAAAAAAAGGACTTTTTAGACTTAGCGGACTGAAAATCCAAGTCAAACTCTGGGAGAATGACTATCCATTTGTTGAATTTTCCCTCAACAATCCATTGGGACAAAACATATTGAAAATGATTCACATTTGCTACTACTGTTGTGGTCCTCAGTAAAATGTAGTGACATAACCTCTAAACAACATAGACAACTACTAAGGCTAATTTCTCAATGTGGGAGTACCTAATTTTAGGTCTGGCCAAAGCAAGGCTGAGATAGTAAAAGACATGCTCTACGAGCTTACCGTCCTCTTGGACCAGTACTAACCCAATGGTCGACTTGTACGCGGCCAGATATAATAAAATCCCTAGAGTAATCTAGCGGATGCAGTAAAGGTGCCGACAACAAAGATTTTTTCAATGCCTCGAAAGTGAGTTGTGCAGTTTCATCCCATACAAGTGGGGTGTCCTAATTAAGCAGGAACATGAAACCCTTGGTAATCTTGGCATAGTTAACGATAAAACATCGAAGAGAATTAGACTTCCCTTGTAGGCTTTGAAGTTTCCTGATAGAACGAGGGGGAGGTAGATTTACAATGGCCTCTACTTTTAATGGATCCACCTAGATGCCTCAATTAGAGACAATGAACCCAAGCAATCTTCCTGACTCGACATAGAACATGCACTTGTGGGGATTCAAGCAGATATTATAGTATCTGCATCTCTCAAATATCAACCGTAAGTGATCTAGATGTTGAATCCTCTTACGAGAATGTGCAGGTAGATCATCAAGGTAAGGTTCGACAATGGCTTTGATATCATGGAAGGCAAAGTTCATAGCCCATTGAAAGGTTGCCCCAGCATTTTTCAATTCAAAGGGAATTTTTTTGTATGTGAAGGTACCCCAAGGACAAATGAAAGTATTTTTATGTTGGTCTTTCGGTTTCATTTGAATTTGATTGTATTTGGAGAAACCATCCCTAAACGAGAACACTTCACTTCCCGCGCAAGCATCTATAATCTAGTCTATAAATGGCATGGGATAGTTGTCCTTAGGACAAGCTTTATTCAGATCTTTGAAGTCAGTACAGATGCGTACGGTCCATTGCTTCTTATCAACAGGAACATGGTTTGATACCCATTCTATCAGAGCTATGCGATAAATAAAACCAGCCTTCAACAGTTTTTCAACTTCGGCCTTCACAACCGCTGCTTTAGGTGGGTTAAAAGGTCTTAACTTTTGTCGAACAGGTTTGGAATTAGGATATGTTCGGATCTCATGTTCAACAATCGATGGATCATTGCCTAGCATCTCCTCATATAACCAGGCAAAGACATTGTGAAATTCCTTAAACAAGGCAGTATAGATAGCAATCTCTTCAGGGTAAGGTATTGATGGGTGTATCAACATCATCTGACAGTATCATACAAAAATCTTGATTTTCTATTCTACTTAGCTCTGGAAGAAAATAGGATCGATGGTGAAGATCTTAACAGATATTACCACGTCCACTCATGGATTCCAAAATGTCTTCATCAGAAGTAAAACCATATCTAAACAGTCCGTAGAGTGCAAAGAGTTTTATGCCCATGCGGGAAAATAGACTTCTTCCATGTCCTTCAAGAATGTGAGAGGATATGGAATGGGATCAATAGTGGTTTGAGTGATAGATTTGTAAGCTACTTCCACTGTCAATAAGGGCACTTCCAGTTCATGGGGGGGAGGGAGAACCCAAGGATGAGTTCTATCAACAACTGTGGCTATGGACTTCCCCACACTAGTAGAACCGATATAGTTACTTGGGGCTGGAAGATCAAATGTGCCCATCAATGATGCATACATTCCAGCCCCCAAGCTCTATGCAACAGGTTTGACCTGATTAACCAATGGCACAACAAACTCATTAGAATCTAAACAGCCTTTCTGAGTAAAATCAAGTTGGTCAACAGTAACCAACTTTCCTTCATGTGGGAAAACCACTACCCAAAAGATGGCCGACGCAATAGTGGACATGGCATAAGTCCAGCTTCTTCCCAGAAGCAAATTATAGTCCAAAGGTGCATCAATCACTTCCACCTCAACAGACACTGCTTTCCCTGCCAACTTAATTTCAAAAGCCGGTAGGATACCATGCAGACGAAATGACCTTCCATTGAAAGCAGTAAGTAGAGTGTTTGATGGGACCAGCTTTGGGGATCTAAGAGCTTTCCAATAGGACAAGGACATAACGCATGTAGAAGCACCCTCGTCAACAACTACCCTTCTAATGGTCTTTCCACCATGGATGACATCTATTGATAAGGCTATATGGTAAGGTAGGAGAATTTTAACATCAGACAAATGAAATTTTTCCATGAGACTCGATGAGTCCATGCTGCCTAAAGCTACTAAGAGGTCATCCCGCTGGGCAGGACAGCTCTGTGACACCTCTAAATCTGACATTGCACACGGGGTTTGGGCTAGATCTTCAACCACTGAGTAGTTTGAAGAAACCTTTTGGTATCTTTGGTATAGTTTCAGCAGGATTCTTGATTGTGAGAGGGTTAGAAGTTTCACCTATAGCCTTACCCTTCTCAGAAGTCTCTTTCTCATAGTTTCTATTCCTAGTCCGTAACAAAGTCGAAGATCGAACCATGTTGATATAGTTTGGGTGAAGGGAATTTTGAGTGCCCCCTGCTACATTAGAAGCTGAAGCAAAGTTCTACCCTTGGGGAAAAGGATTCTTCAGGACAACCAGTTGTTGAGCTTTAAGAAGCTTCTGGGCTTGTTCCATAAGGGGACAAAGGTGAGTAAGGTGATCCTCATGGTACAACTTACACGAAATTTAACCTTCTTCTTTTCTTTCTTGCCCCCATCAGCACTATTCGTGGGTTTCTGCTTGTTTTGGTTTCCCTCTCCTTTCTTTCCTCTCTTTTTCTTCCTACCGGGCTGCTGAATGCCCTTCTGAGAGGTCTGTGAAAAAAAAAATGCACTTTGGGGGGAGGGGGAAGCCTTTGCTGCCTCCGTTGTAGAATACTTGATGGAAAATTGATGAAGTTGTTTAGCCAAAGACTCTACGGTGGGAGAGATTACGGACCTAACCACACCATTAGCATGGGGCCCAGGCTTAGGTTTCTCTGCATCGTGGGTAGGCCTCGGTGCCTCAGGGATAATCTCATACAAGATCCCAGATTGTGAATAAATCAAATCCAATTGCTAGTCCCTGAGAATGGCTTCTTATTCATTCATCACTCCTGAGGTGGATACGTCCTTAGATATGTAGGGAAACAGGGATTTAAGGAACCACTCTAGTAAGAACTCAAGAGGAATGGTGGCTTTTATCAGGATCTTTCGCCTCCTCCACTCTTGGATATGATCTGAGATGTGGGTAGCCTTGTTCTACATAAAGGTAGATAACAAGTCCGTTTCGAAATCGTATCAGACCGGAAGTTGAAAGTGGCTAAGGAATGCACTAGCCAAGTCCCAAAAAATACTTAAAGCAGTAGAAGGAAACTCAATGTACCATTTTGCCGCGGTACTTGTTAAGGTTCTCTGGAATATCCTCAACCTAACTGAATCTTCATTCAGTGAATTCGAAGAACACCATAAATGAAATGTGGTGGCATGAGCCCCAGGATCTTCACCAACTTTGCCTTTGAATTTAGGGATGTCTGATGGCAATTTGGTGGGAACAGGTGGCCACTAGGGGTCATGCCTCATTGGGTCATTCATTAACTTAGAAAAATATGGCAAGTTTAACGTTGCTAGGAATGGAAGCTTGGGTCGAACTGGGGTACTAAAAGTGCCAGTCTAGGGATTAGAGGGACCTGCCCCTAAATGCCCATAAGTAAAGGTGGGGTTTCCCCTTGCCACCGGTTGCGAAGTGGGTGGATTACTTTGAAATAGATTCCATCTGTAAGCCATAGGGTTGTGAGTGGGAGGTGTAGTATAAGAGGTTCACGTTGTCCCAATTGAAACTGGGGTCTGAAAAACAGGAGTAGGTATCCCTTTGCTAAACAATGAAAAGGGAGAGCTCGTAAACGGGGCCGAGACCGGAGTTTGAAAACTTTGCCCATAAGAGGTATTGTTTCCAAACTACACTTCTACATAAGAAGGTGATGGGACAATGTACGGAATGGATGGGGGAATGTGTCCCCCATTCCAAGGAAATCCTTGGACAAAAGTTGAGGATCCTACCAGACCACTCTGGGAAGTGTACGTGAAGGAGGAAAGAACAATAGGTATACTAGGAATCCTAGTAACCATGTCACCAGAAGCACCTCCTAGGCTTGAGTGAACCAACAGTTGGACCACTTGGCTCGTTGGACTCAAAGGCGTAGAAGGTACGCTAGATATAGGGGCACTCACCAAGGGAGGTAATACCCCTTCAGCCGGAATGGCTGAGGTGAAAACAAAAGAAATTTCTCTCGTAGTAGACATAATCCTACCAACAAGGACACCTAAAACAGGTGAATCAAAAGGTCTAACTTGGATGATCACATGATCATTTAAGTTAGTTAAGGGTGTGTTAAAATTCCTTGCAAACTCGTCAGTCTGCAAGTCTTCTATCTCAACTGTATCAAAATCAAGATGGTTAGCTATAAGTGATGGTTCACCTAGAACTTCACTTACTCCTACCGGTTCAAATGAACCATGTGTGTCCAATCTCTGCCTTTGGGGTGGAGGTGGAGGTTCCAATGTGACGAGAGATGGAAGGTTTTGCAACCTTCTTGACCTTCTTATAGGTTGGTCCTTGATGATTGAAAATTTCATAAATTAAACTCTAAATCCAACTAAACATAGACAAAACCATAGAGCAAACACTACGAAATTTCCTAAAGCCTCAAACAGTCAACAAGGATGAAATATATGCTTTCTTGAAGAAAGCTGAAGAACGATTACTTGGCTTCCTTGAAGTGGTTCTGAGGCACAAGCAGAGGAATCACCCACCACCCTCCTACACTTTCAACAAGGGTTACCTTCCAAGACCGTCCAGGGTGAACCAGAAATAGCCTTCTGGTTTACCTAGGTATGAACCCTATATGTCAAGAGACTAAAGGCTATCTTAGCTATACCAATTGTCTGGGGGGACAGTCACAAGCTTGACTTGTACGCATGGGCAAGGTAGGTGAGCCTGAAACTCTGTCTAGGATAGAATCCCCAGATGCGTAAAAGTCCTGATTTACATTTTGACAAGGAATCAGAGGGTTATCTCCTCAGTCCAATGCCTCCATGTGGCCTCATGCTTAACTCCCTTTCGAGAGGATATTCTCAGATACAATTGATAGAAACAAGGATTTCCCTATCAAATAGTCCACTACGTTTTAATTTTAAAACTTATGGGAAGTTTACGCTTCCTATCCCACAGGTCTAACATAAGCTAGTAGGTGAATGGCCCTAAAAAATAAAAATTACTAGTAAATTTTAATTATTGCGTTCATTTTAAAGGGCTATTTCTTACTCAGAAGGAAATGGAGTGATGAACTATGGTGTTTTTGACTCGATACAGAGAAACTAAGACTATATTTTTGTAGTTTTGAGATTATATTTTAAAACTAAAATGAAAACCACTTATGCAAGAACAAATGCAAAAAGCTTGAAAATGTTTTTCTTTTCACTTTTTAAAATGCTCAAACACTACTATGCACCTAAAATGCACTAAAATTGAGTATATTTGGACCAAACCAACTGTATAAAACAAGCAAATTGAATTAAATGGTTTAATAATACCAAAAATCAACAAACAAGGGAAGCCTTGGAACCCCAGCTTGGGTGGGTACAATGACAAGAAATCACTGAAAACACACAAAGGTAAGTGGCAAACCAATCACTATCTAAAGATAGACTGGGAAAACATCACCCAAAACCCTAATCACTGATTCAGACAAGAACACTTCAACCTATAACCAAAACAGACAAACCTACTTCAAAATGAAAATAGAAGAAAATCCAAACAAAAGAAACTCAAGGGCTTTATAAGAAAATCACAAGGTGTGGCCACCAAGGTCATCAAACTAACAACACAATGTTTATAAGGAGGGCCAACTAACAAACAGGAATCACAAAAGGACAGGGACAAGAAAACCCTAGCCCAAAAATCCCTATTTCAAGGCTTGTACGTGACTGTGTATAAGGGCAACTCGCATAATGTACGCGATTGTCCTAGAGAGAAACCCACGTACGCAGGCCTCTGTACGCGACTGTGTATAAGAGGAACCCACATACATATACAAAATTTTCTAAAAAAGAAGGAAAATCCACAAGGCTTTCAAACACTATGGTAAGCATGAACGAGCACAAGATACCACACACAAACTCAAGGCAAAGACTGGTCAAGGGTAACAGAAATAACCTACAAAATTCTGGGCTCCTGAGCGGAGTCACCAGTTATGTTGTTCAAGAATAAACACCTTATAACCAAAGGTTTGGGGTTACCAACGTACTCTTAAAACTTGCAGGCAATCAACTTTAAAGTTCAAAAAGGAAACAGGAAGATAGGATTGACTCACCCAATTCACGATGGTTAATCCAAGGTTTGTCTTCTCCCGCTCTACTTCTCCTCCAAATATTTCAGAAATGTTTCTCCTTCACCTGTAAAAAGAAAATCCTCCAAGTGCAAGCTTATACATGTATATAGGACAAGTTAGATAAACAGTTTATAGAGTGCTTAATCATAAATATTCATCCAACCATGATACATGAAAGATATTCAACACACATTTGGAATAAGGATTCTCTTTATTGACAATAGTGAATGAGTTAAGGTTACAACCCAATGCCTAAAACAAGGACTCCTCTGCAACCAAAGGATTCTAAGTTTTGCTGCTCCAAATACTTCTGAATAGATACCACCACCATAACTTTGCTCTCCAAGTATGATATTATTTATGCCCTCCCCAAGGCCTTTATTTATACTTCATGAAATAAGGCAATTTTGAAGGTTGAGGAGGTTAATATAGTTAAGATAGTTATTGTTTAGGACTTAACAAATATCAAATAATCATGATTTATTATTTTAAATGTCAAGGGAAGGCGTACACGAGTATTGATACTAGCAACCCACATATGATACGATAGTTGCTATAAGGGAAACCCGCGTACAGATCTATATGTGGGTTGTAATGACCAATACTCGTGTACAATACGTGACATGCTGTAGCAAAAGTCGTGTATGTATGCGGGTTGCTTATAGGAAAAGTCATGTACATCAATTGGCATGAAAAGGTAAAAATGGCAAGCTGGATGGATAGTGAATGTATGTCATAACAAGCCCATCTATAGTGTTTTAGGCAACCTTCAATCCATAAATGTCCTTTTGTGCGCCAACATAGTAAATTTCAGCACTCAGACAGAGAAGTGCCATTTGGGTTGATAACACCGGTGTATGATTTTGTAACTCCATGTAAATGATTTGAATTTTGTTTTAATGCTAATTATAAAATAAGCTATATATTTACCCTAGGTTACGACTGCAATTATTTTGGATAGTAAATGAATATTGGATAACTATTTGCTTGATAAATGAGCTAGGTTTTTGTTTTACCTTATTCAATTAATTTTTAACGTTATTAATTTATATTAGTTTACTCTTAAAGGATTCGAGACTATTTTCAGTCATAATGCTTCTATTTACTGGCTCAAGGATTTTAGAATTAGGGTTTCCTGAAAGCAATCTCTTCAGTTTGTTTAAGTAGGTTCCTTTAGTTGTAATAATTATTGTTTACGTTGATATTATTATCTCTATATTATAATATCCTAAATTTGTATCTGCGCATACCTTTCATTTATATAGGCTGTAACCAGTCTGGATTAGTTCAATTTATTCAGTCATATTATTTCTAAAAGCTTATTTGTTTTTCCTTTAGAAATATACAAGGAATAAAATAAGGGTTTTCGACCCTGTAATTACTCTTTTACATGTACATTCTATTTGTAAGACTTAAGAACCATTCCTTGTTGAAATAATCATTTCATTTTAATGTTGATTATTATCATGACTTATAGTTGTTTTTATTTAATACATTATAATTAGGGTTTGTTAAGTGCCTTGATAAAAGGTATCTCACTTAATACCATATTTAAAGTTTAAATATTTGTAAACATAGATAGTTATTATCATTAGTATAAAAACTAAGAGGTTCTGGTTTTTAAATCTTTACTTAACAGAATATAATAGAACAGAATATGATGGAGTGGTTTTTATCTCAGTTATTTTTACTACCTCTGTTATAGGTAAAAGGTAAAATTACAAAGTAAAGTATTGTATAAGAATAATAACCTATTTACTGGAATAACTTGCTAATAAAATAAATGTGCTACATATAGAGTATTATGGTTATTTCTTTGCTAGCATTCTTATTACAATAGTCTGGTTTAAACAATAAACTTAACTAGACAGATTAATATTCTTTTTTGAAAACAACTACATGCAGAAAGAAACAATTCCAATATTATGAAATACATAATAACTCTATTCATTTCAAATTTCTATCATATCCTTCATCTATTTTAAAATATATTTCCTGTGCTAGAGTACAGTCTGGTCCATTCTAGACATGGAAAAACACAAGTAGGATTATTTTTCATCAATTACAGATTCAATATTTCAAATAACTAAAGGATTACAATCTCTATCAGTTCAATACTAAACTTTTAATCATTCTTTAATCATTTAGTTTCACATATAAACTCTTAACACAGTAAAATAAAAGACTATAGAACCTATTTAAGTTGTACAACAACAACGTTGGGAGGCCGTTCCTCCCTACCAACTCGTGGAGAGCGCTCAAACAACATCTCCTCAGGACCCCCGAGACTGTTCCTGGTCTCCTTGGCTGAGAATTGGTGGAGCAAGCAATAATATACTTGTCAAATGACTCAGTATTCACTCTGCAATTCAGCAGTAAGATCCTTCAGCTGAAAAGCTGCACTAGATCACTTTTGCAGTTTACCCCTCAAACACTTTCCACAAAATTCCCTTCCCAATGAAATCCTCTGAAGCACATTCACCTGAATGAACACTTCCCTGGAATGAGCAGCCTTAGCTCTCTTCAATGGGAATTTTTATTAATATTGCCTAGGTCTTTTGGGTCAGTTGTCATTAATTGAGCCACTTGCTTTTATCCCACTTTCTTGGGGAATCATGACCCCAAATGTAGGAAGGTTTCCATTTGCAACATTGGAAGTGTTTGAGGATGTTTCCACCTGTCTATTTGCTCTCCACCCAGTCTCCTCCACCAACTTGACCAGTAAACACTCTTTTAATAGCTCTCCCAAGCTATTGTCTCCACTTTTATTTATTTGTAATTAAAATATTAAGAATTGCATTCAACATCCTTGACTCCGCTGAGTCATCAATTACAACTTAGCATAAAATTCAACATATTGTCTTGAATAAAATCAAATATGATAATATTATTTTTTCAAAATTGGGGCATGTGACATACACACCCCCTTAGAATATAACATCGACCTCGATGATATTTATTCTTCATCCTCAAAATTCCCCTGAAACAGAATTGGATATGCATCTTGCATATTAATTTCCAATTTTCAGGTGGCTTCCTCTGGACTAAGGTGCTTCAATTACATCTTCACCTATCCAATGGTGCGGTTCCTAAGTGTGGTATCCCTCCACCCGAGGATACAGTCCAGTTCCACCATAAAATCGCCTTCTGGTTCCACCTATACATCATTCCAGTTAACAACATGAGTAGCATCATGAACATATTTCTTTCATATGAAAATGTGAAAAACACTATGTACTCTTAAATTGGGTGGTAATGCTAATTGATAAGCTACTTGTCCAATCCTAAATGAAATTTCAAATGGACCACACTATCGAGGTTCCAATTTTGCACAAATCCCCAATCTCAGAGAGCTCTCTTTGGGCCTTACCTTGATGAACACATGTTCACCTACCTGAAAATCCTTTGGATTTCTTTTTAAGTCTTCTTGACTTTTCTGCCGATCCTGTGCCACTTTCATATTTCCCTGCACTTGTTTTAGAATTTCTTCCATTTCTTTTAACAGTTCTGGACCTAATACCAATCCATCCACTGTATTACTCCAAGAGATAGGAGTATTACATTTTCGTCCATATAAAATTTCGAAAGGACTAAATATGGCTGATGTCTGATAATTATTATCATAAAAAAATTCTACCAGATGTAAATAATCCTCCCATTTACCTGGTTGGTCTTTCACATACATTCTTAATAGATATTCTAGTACTTGGTTTTCCCTTTTAGTTTGTCCATCTGTTTGAGGATGGAATGAAGTACTAAAATTTAATGTAGTGTTTAACCCTTTAAACAAAGACTTCCAAAAGTTTTCTGTAAATTTAGGATCTCTATCTGAGATTATGACTTTTGTTATTCCATGCAATCGAAAAATCTTTTTTAGAAAAATATCAACTATGTTTACATCTTTATAAGTAGTCTTAATAGGTATAAAGTGAGTTTCTTTGCTTAACTTATCAACTACTACCATGATAGAATCATTCTGATTTTGATTTCTAGGCAACCCAATAATAAAATCTAAACTAATTATCTTCCATTTCCAGCTAGGAATGGGTAATGGCTGAAGCAAACCACCTGGGTGTTGACGTTCAATTTTTACCTGTTGACATTCAAAACACCTAGCAATATATGCTGCTACTTCAGTCTTCATATTTGGCCAAAAATATTCTTTTCTTCACATAGTTATAGTCTTTTGATAACCTGGATGATCTGAGTATGGATTTTTATGAATTTCATCAAGAATTAACAACTTAACTTTAGGCACGTTAGGTACATACATTCTATCTTTATGCAGTAAAAATTATTTTACATTTAAACTATAACCTTTACTTAAGTTTTATGTTGGATTTTCTTTAGTTTTATCTTGCAAACTCTGGTAAATTTCATCTTGTTCTATTCCTTCTTTAAGCTGTTCATCCAAATCTGTAGTATAAGTGTTGATAGCTGCTGCAAAATTCAGCCTTGTGTTCCTACTTAATGCATCAACAACTTTATTTTATATACCTTTTATATGTTGAATTTCAAAATCATATTCACTTAAGAAAGCTAACCACCTAGCTTGTCTGGCATTTATATTAGGTTGATCTAACATATACTTCAATCCTTTATTATCAGTCATTAAAAAAAAATTTCTGCCAATTTAGGTGATGTCGCCACATCTTTAAAGAAAGTATAACATATACTAATTCTAGATCATACGTTGCATAATTCTTTTCATGAACTTTTAATTTTCTAGACTCATAGGCAATAACGTGTCTGTCTTGAGTCAGAACACCGCCTAAGCCATCATTACAGGCGTTAGTGCACACTTAAAATTCTTTATTAGGATTAGCTATTATTAAAATAGGTGCGTTGGTTAATAAAGTTTTTAACCTTTTAAATCTTTGTTCACATTTCTAATTCCATTTGAACTTCTTTCCCTTTTTTTGCAAGGAAGTTATCAGATTTGCAATCCTTGAAAAACTTTCAATGAACCTCCGGTAGTAACCGGTAATGCCCATGAAAGATCGAACATCTGTCACATCCTTAGGAACTGACCAATATTCGATTGCCGTTATCTTTTCAAGATCTACTGAAATCCCTTCCTTGGTCACCACATGACCTAAGTACTAAATTTTATCCTTGAATAAATCACATTTACTAAACTTTGCAAAGAGTTGATGTTCTCGCAACTCTTGCAAAACAATTTTTAGATGTTCTTTATGATCTTCTTCAGTTTTTGAATAGATTAGGATTTCATCGATAAACATGACCACAAACTTATCTAAATACTTATGCATAATGTTGTTCATTAAACACATGAAAATAGCTAGGGAATTAGTAAGCTTGAATGGCATTACAAAAAATTTGTAATGACCATATCTAGTTCTGAAAGTTGTCTTAAATATGTCCTCATCTTTAATCCTTACTTGATGATATCTAGACCTTAAATATATTTTCGAAAACATTGTGGCTCCACGTAGTTAATCAAACAGATCATCTATGTGGGGCAATGGATATCAATTTTTTATGGTCATCTTATTTAACTGACGGTAATCAATGGAAAGTCGCATGGTTCCGTCCTTTTTCTTAACGAAGATGACAGGTGCCCCCTAGGGGGACACACTTGGTTGAATATACTTTTTATAAATTAATTCTTTTAATTGAGACTTTAATTCATTAAGCTCCAATATGTTCGTTCGATAAGGGGCCTTTGAACTAGGTACTGCACTCGGCACTAGTTCAATGGTGAAATCCAACTCCCTTTTTGGGGGTAATCCCGAAATTTCTTCAGGGAATACATCAACATATTGTCTTAAGACTGGTATGTCTTCCACTTTTAACTTATCTGTTTTAATTAGACTCTCTTCATCAATTATTGTTACTGCATAAGATTTACATCCCTTTCTAATAGCTCTCTTAAGCTGTAGAGCAGAAATCTGCCTTATGGTGGTTTTTCTGAGGATTCCTTTAACACTTACTAGTTTTTCATCATTATTTAAACATGTGAAAGTTTTATCATAACAGTTTAGAATTACTCTATGTTGTTTTAACCAGTCCATACCAATCAGCAAATCATAGGAACCAAGAGGCAAAACATTAAGCTTGACAAAAATTTCAAAATTATCCATAACTACTGCACATTCTTTTACAAAACAAGTTACCTTTCTTTTAGCACCAATGGCTAACTGTAACAACCAAGAATTCTCAAACTTTTCAACAGATAACTTACATTTTTCTACTATTTTAGGAGCAGTATAACTGATACTAGCTCCTGGATCAATCAAAATAGTTACAGGGGTCTAATTTATCATACCTTTTACTTCCACCATGGAAGTCTGATATTCAGCTTGTCGATTCTCCAAGGCTGCGTTAATCCTAGGCATGGTCCTCGCTAGTTCCCCAACGGTCATCTCCTCTTATATGGTATGAATATTGCTAACAGTCTTCTTTCGATTTGGACAGACTGAAGCATAGTGTGGGCCATTACACTCCCAACACTTGATAGGCTCTTTGTGCTCAAATTTCTTGGTAAAATTTCCATGATTATTTGCAAATTCCTTACCTTTAGAATTATTCTGATTGTTGGGTGTATTGTTCTTACTTCCTTGGAAGTTCTTGTTATTAGGATAATTGCTGGCATTATTGTTCTTAGAATTTCTGTTAGGCACAAAATCCTTCTTCTTTTGTTCAAACTGATTATTATTTTTCTTAGCCTTCTAGTTGGCCAAGCTTTCCTTCTTCTGATTCTGCTCAAAACAAAAGTTAGCTTTTCTCATAGCTTCTTCCAAGGTCTTTGGGTTATTATATTCAATCTTATCCTTAATATGATAAGGTAAAAAACTGAGGAATCGTTGGGTGTATTGTTCTTATTTCCTTGGAAGTTCTAATTGTTGGGTGCATTGTTCTTATTTCCTTGGAAGTTCTTGTTATTAGGATAATTTCTGGCCTTATTGTTCTTATAATTTATGTTAAGCACAAAATCCTTCTTCTTTTGTTCAAATTGATTATTATTTTTCTTATCCTTCCAGTTGGCCAAGCTTTCCTTCTTTTGATTCTGCTCAAAACAGAAGTTAGATTTTCGCATAGCTTCTTCCAAGGTCTTTGGGTTATCATATTCAATCCTATCCTTAATAAGATAAGGTAAATAGCTGAGGAATCGTTCTATCTTTGGTTTCTCATCTACAAGGTATGGTACATACCTAAGTAGACTTAAGAACTTGTTGTTCAGATATTTCATTGTCATTGATGCTAACTTTATCTCATAAAATTCTTTTGCTCTTTCCTCATAATATTGCTCAAACATATTTTTTTTTTAAATACCTCTTAAAGGTACTCTAGTTTACATTTTTCTCTTTTATTCCCTTAACTCTTTTCAAGTCTTGCCACCAAATGTCAGCCTTTCCTGAGAGGTTATAAATATCCATTCTAGCCTTTAACTGGTTAGAATAGTTGTATATTTGGAAGTACTTTTTCATCCAGATAGCTAGGATTCAACTTCCTCCCCCTTCTCAGTCTCTCCATTGAAGGTTGGTGGTTTTATCTTTTTGAATTCCCTGGAAATATCCTCATAAGGTTTGTATTTCCTCTTTTTAGTGTACCGATTATCATCACTATTATCACTGGTAGAATTGTAATTTCATTGTTCACCAAACACTTCAGAAGATGAACTACTTTCAGTTTTAGTATGTTTCATCTTTTTAGATTTACGTTGATGACTTGTATCTTCTGATTCTGTTCTTCTAACCCTACCCTCAATTTGAAACTTTTCAGTTACAATGTGATTCAGCTCCTCTTGAGCCCTCAGAATCCTTTCATTTTCTCGCTTTACAGACTCCATTTCAGATTTTAGGTCTTTTACAGTTTGTAACAATTCTCAAGAATTGGTAGTTAAATCCTCTGGTATAGGATCTCTTGGTAAATTTCCTGGTTTAGTAACTGGAAATTCCTCCTCTGCATACTCTTCCATCCTTTCCATACCTGTCTGTTAAACTTCAGAAAACAATTCTCTGTTTGAATAACATTTAAAAGAAAATACGTTAGCATAATAATTCAGTTTACTATTTCCTAAAAGGTAGTTGGGCTTCATCAAGGCCTAGTGTTTGAACCTTGTGCTTTGATACCACATGTCAAAACACTAAATTTTCACAAAAAATTAAAAATTTTGAAATACATAAAATGTTGAGACTGTGGTTTACTAACATCTAACGATTAACAATAAAAGAAACAGATACCAGATTAATGTATACATAATATTGATTATGTTAACTCAGCATTCTACTGTTTGATACAAGGTTAGGTTTAACTTGTGCAATATTTCTTCTTTCAGTTTACTAATGAGTTTTTATTTATGATAAGTAGGTGGAACTGTTTTTGGATTCCGGGGCTTACTTAGCGTTGAAGCTAATGTAGAAAGCTTACTTGTTCTTACAGGTTTTACAGGTATGAAAGATCGAGTAACGTCTTTAATTTCAATAAGCATTGAGTAATATTTCTATTTGCAAATAATAAGCCTAGTCAATAAGCTGTTGTAATCCAAACAACTTCCGTAAGGTAAAAACAGTTTGTCTTCCTCAGTTGTTATTGTAGACAAAGTTTAGACGAGTGTGTTTCTTCATTTAGAGTACGTAGCAATAGTAAACTACTTTCTTTTGCTCCTGAATGTTTCATCTTATCTGCTTGATAAATTTTATTTTCAATATGCATATCCTAGCATTTCCATGATACATTTCTCGCATTTATGTTCTGTTTACAAACAACTTCCAAGATTGGTGGTTTTTTTATAGAGCCAATCTTCTATCTTATGTTAAATTCAGTATTTTGTTTTAAACATAAAACCATTTTTTGCAATTGATGAGAAGCAGCCAAATTCTATAAATAAAATCTTATTGATCTGAACTAAGTAAAAGAGTTCATAGCAGTGTTCTTATTTTTCACCTTGCCCACTTTATAGTTTACTATCATTAGCTTTGATAAATTTCCATAAGTCTTATAAACTTGCATAAACTTATTTGTTATTAAACACATATAAGTTTTAACATTGTTCATCTTGCAACACGTTTAAGAATTTACTCAAATGATGCTATGCAATGTTCTCAACTTGAAAGTGGTTTGTAAAAATGGATGCACACAATGCAAGAGAAACTATAACTATCCGATAGTCTTCTTTTTTCAATTAACTAGAGTATTTATTTGAGAAAATGATTTCATAAAAAGCTTGTATTATTATTGGTAACAACTTAGTTAGTAAAAGACTCCTATAGAAATAACGTTGTTGCTATATTCTTTGGTGGGTTATAACCATTCTACAAAGGGTTAATACATATGTATGTTATACATATTCCAACGATAAGCTGTTAATATAAGCTTTTAACTTATCCCCAGGATATTTACTAGCATAGATTATATTATTGAAATATAATTTCCAATGATTTTACTAGCATATTTTATAACATTGTTTTACCAATCTACAATGATTTTTAGATCATGGGATTATGGTTAAGTCGTGTGCTAGGTCAACATTATTATAACGTTGCCACTTCATACCGATGATGGGATAACTATTATACGTTTATGCATATGTATTAAGATATGATCACTTGGCAAATACAAAGTTTTACGTAGTTTAAAATATCATTTGGTAAAATAATTCGGATATGATTTGGTCGCAGGGAACTATGGAGAGTCAACCCACTGCATGAATAATATTTGTATGACCACATGGTAAGCTTTTGGCCATGCAGTGGACGTATATAAAACCATCAACCCTAACCCTTGGCTTATTCTTGTTTTGACTTTTACGTTTTCCCTTCGGGCTTCTATGCAAAATCCTATGGCAGTCATGAGTGAATTTCAGCTATCAGTGGCTCTAAAGTCTGTATATGTCGTGCCATACTTCCGTTGAGATCGGTCCTGCTACCCAAATTCCATTGTGGTTCCTTTTTACTCTGTCTGGGTTCACTGCCCTCCTTGCAATTGATTTTACAGCCCACCTGTAGCTTCCTTTGCTGCCCTTCTATCCTGGTCTATAACTGTGTGGAATGTTGAGCTTAATGTGACTGTTTCATAAGCTCCTTCGTTGTAGGTTTTGTTTGGGAGTTTACTGTCACACCTAGCGTGCTGGTTACAACTCCAACTTCATCGCTATTGGCTCCTTTGTGGTTGTTTCCCAGGCTTGTCTTTGCCGTTGTTTCTAGCGTAATTTGAACTATGCCTCGTCGTTTCCATCCTCAGCGAGTATGAGGGTTTGGCTCTTCTTAACCCTGGTTATAGTGTTACTATTTCTTTGCGGCTCCATCACTTTTACTTCGGCTAAGGTAAATTTGTAAGTTAAAACCAATAGTGGTTTGAAATATTCATTTTGTACATAAATTCTTTTTTTTTTTTAATTAAATTTGGTTCTTAATGTGTAGGGTTAAATTCACCTCCACTCTCGTTAGTGGCACTTCTCAAAAGGCTCCACGTTCGGTCCATGGTAATCCCTAGTTTAAAAATATGTTTCTCCCTGCTTGTACAGACCTTTGTAGTGGAAAGAAGTCACGGCCATGTCGTTTTCAGTATTGGGTTGTTGTTCTTTGTTTAATGGTTGTTGTTTTGGTTTTAACCCTTGCTTTTAGTAGGGTGCCTCCGGCTTCAACGCCGTAACTTATAGTAAAGTTATTCTTTACGAAATATCTTATAGTGTTGTAATAATATATTTGTTAATACTTGTTTATAAAAACACTCCATATTACAATGTGGGTGCTCAGTTTTTAGCTGAATTTTCTACTCTATTAATTTTTGTTTAAGTTTTTCCTTCGGGCTTGTGGAAGCAATGGGAAATCCTTGAGACAATCTATCTTTGAATTAGATTTGCTTTGCCGGTGTATGATTTTGTAACTCTGTGTAAACGAAATGAATTTTGTTTTAATGCTAATTATAAAATAAGCTATATATTTACCCTACGTTACGACTATAATTATTTTAGATAGTAAATGAATATTGGATAACTGTTTGCTCGATAAACGAGCTACATTTTTTTTTACCTTATTCAATAAATTCTTAACATTATTAATTTATATTAGTTTACTGTTAAAGGATTCGAGACTATTTTCAGTCATAATGCTTCTATTTAATGGCTCAAGGATTTTAGAATTAGGGTTTCCTGAAAGCAATCTCTTCAGTTTGTTTAAATAGGTTGTGTTAATTGTAATAATTATTGTTTAAGTTGATATTATTATCTCTATATTATAATATCCTAAATTTGTATCTACACATACCTTTCATTTATATAGGCTGTAACCAGTTTGCATTAGTTCAGTTTATTCAGTCATATTATTTCTAAAAGCTTATCTGTTTTTCCTTTAAAAATATACAAGGAATAAAATAAGGGTTTTTGACCCTGTAATTACTCTTTTACATGTACATTCTATTTGTAAGATTTAAGAACCATTTCTTGTTGAAATAATCATTTACTTTTAATGTTGATTATTATCATGATTTATAGTTGTTTTTATTTAATACATTATAATTAGGGTTTGTTAAGTGCCTTGATAAAAGGTATCTCACTTAATACTATATTTAAAGTTTAAATATTTGTAAACATAGATAGTTATTATCATTAGTATAAAAACTAAGAGGTTCTGGTTTTTAAATCTTTACTTAACAGAATATAGAATATAATAGAGTGGTTTTTATCTCAGTTATTTTTGCTGCCTCTATTACAGGTTAAAGGTAAAATCACAAATTACAAAGTAAAGTATTGTATAAGAATATTAACCTATTTACTCGAATAACTTGCTAATAAAATAAACCTGCTACCTATAGAGTATTATGGTTATTTCTTTGCTAGCATTCTTATTACAATAGTATGATTTAAACAATAAACTTAACTAGACAGATTAATATTCTTTTCTGAAAAAAACTACATGCCAAAAGAAATGATTTCAATATTATGAAATACATAATAACTCTATTCATTTCAAATTTCTATCATATCCTTCATCTATTTTAAAATATACTGCTTGTGGTAGATTACGGTCTGGTCCATTCCAGACATGTAAAAACACAGGTAGGATTATTTTACATCAATTACAGATTCAATATTTCAACTAAAGGATTACAACCTCTATCAGTTTACTACTAAACATTTAATCATTCATTAATCATTCACTTTCACATATAAACTCTTCACATAGTAAAATAAAATACTGTAGAACCTGTTTAAGCTGGACAACAACAATGTTGGGAGGCCGTTCCTCCCTACCAACTCTTGGAGAGCGCTCAAACAATGTCTCCTTAGGACCCCCTAGGCTGTTCCTGGTCTCCTTGGCTGAGAACTGGTGGAGCAAGCAACAATATACTTGTCAAATGACTCAATATTCACTCTGCACTTCATCAGTAAGATCCTTTAGCTGAAACGCTGCAGTAGATCACTTTTGCAGTTTACCCCTCAAACACTTTCCACAAAATTCCCTTCCTAATGAAATCCTCTGAAGTACATTCACCTAAATGAACACTTCCCTGGAATGAGTAGCTTTAGCTCTCTTCAATGGCCATTTTTATTAAGATTGCCTAGGTCTTTTGGGTCAGTTGTCACTAATTGAGCCACCTGCTCTAATACCACATTCTTGGGGGATCATGACCCCAAATGTAAGGAGGTTTCCACCTGCAACATTGGAACTGTTTGAGGATGCTGCCACTTGTCTATTTGCTATCCACCTAGTCTCCTCCACCAACTTGACTAGTAAACACTCTTTTAACAGCTCTCCCAAGTTGTTGTCTCCACTTTTATTTATTTATAATTAAAATATTTAGAATTACATTCAACATCCTTGACTCTACAGAGTCATCAATCACAGCTTAGCATAATATTTATGTATTGTCTTGAATAAAATCAAATATGATAATATTATTTTTGCAAAATTGGGGCATGTGACAATACGACTATGTATGGCTTCATTGGTGTCTTTTAATATCTCAAAAGAAAAGACACTAGAGTATGTGATGAGCACATTGACTAATCTCTATGAAAAAATCCCTCATCTTCCAACAAGGTATTTTTAATGATCTGTTTATTTAATATGAAGATGTTAGAATGTGGATTTGTTGTTGACCATTTAAATGAATTTTGTATGCTTACTAGTCATCTAAGTTCTATAAAAATGAACTTTGATGATGAGGTTAGTGCTCTTCTAATATTGTGCTCATTGCCAGAAAGTTGGAACAACTTGGTCATGGTTGTAAGCGGCGTTGTCCCTAGTTCAAACACTCTCAAATTTGATGATGTTGTTCGTATTATTCTTAGCGAGGAAATGTAAAGAAAAAAAATAGGTGAGACATCATGTAATGCGCTGACCATGGAGAGCAGGAGAAGACAAAAGGAGCAAGGAAGGATACTAGGTAATCATATAAAATATAGAAAGGGAAGATCCAAGTCCATATTTGGAAAGATAGAGTGTTGGAAATGTTGCCAGAAAGGACATATGGAGAAAGACCGTAGAGCTCCAAAGAACAAAGGAGACGGGCGGCATGAGACTACTCAGGAAGCAAATATAGGAGGTGATGTGTTACAAGATGATTTGATTCTTGCATTAGATAATACTAGCGATTAATGGGTAGTAGATTAAGGGGATTCATAGCATGCTGCACCCCATAGGAAATTCCTTCTTTGTTTTGTTATAGGTGATTTTGGACATATTTTACTAGGGGATGATGAACCATGTAAAATTGTTGGAATGGGTAAGGTACATATTAAGTTAAATAATGTAAATGAATGGTTTCTAAAATATGTAAGGCATATTCCAGCTATGAAAATAAATATGATCTGAATAGGGAATTCAGGAGATAACGAGTGTTTGTCTATGTTTTGTAAAACATGGTGGAATATCACTAAAGGAGAACTGGTAATAGAAAAAGGAGAAAGGATAGGTACATTGTATTTATGGCCTCATAATACTCATTATTCTATCTCTATATCTTCCACATAAACAGGTGTAACATTGTGGAATCATAGGATTGGTCACATGAGTGAGAAGGGGATGCAAATTCTCCACTACAGGAAATTGCTTCCACATTTGACACAAGTGTGTTTGGAATTCCGTGAGAAGTGTGTTTATGAAAAACAAAAGAAAGTTAGATTTCTCAGCGTTGGGGAAAAAAAAGAAGAAAGAAAAGTTAGAGATTTTGCAAATAGATGTATGGGGACCAGCTCAGGTACAATTTCTATTATGTTACTTGTATGGATGATGCAACTAGAAAAACTTGGGTTTGTTGCATTAGACAGAAATATAATGTGTTTGATACTTTTAATAAGTGGAAATATTTGGTTGAGAATGAGATAAGAAAAAAAGTTAAAATATCTTAGATATGATAATGGAGCTTAACACTGCAACAAAAATTTTGATAGTTACTTTTCATAATATGGGATTTGCAGAGAGAAGAAAGTCCTTGGAACACCACCAGAAACTAGTGTGTTACAAAGAATGAACATAATAGTCATGGAGCATGTAAGGTGTATGTGATTTCATGCATGGTTTCCCTTACAGTTTTGGATTGATGTAGTAGATACTATTGTTTATTTAGTAAATAGAGGGCCTTCAAGCACTTTTAATGGTGAGATTTCATAGGAGGCATGGATAGACAAAAAGGTAAACTACTAATTTATGAGAACGTTTGGTTGTGAAGCATTTGTCCAAACTGATAAATAAAATAGAACACATCTTGAGGCTAAAGCCAAGAAATGTACCTTTATTGGATATGGGGTTGATGATTTTGGCTATCGCTTATGGGATTATGAAAATCACAAAATCATTAGGAGTAGATATGTAGTATTCAATGAAAAGGTTATGTACAAATATCAGTTGCAGGTAAAGAAAGATGAAAAGGAAAAGACATAGTACATAATGCTTGATGAAATCAAAGAACATGAAGTTCCAAAGGCACCATAAAATAAATAGAAACAAGTACCTCAAACTCATGCAAATGTAAGAAGATCTACCAGGTTAAGTAGATCCCCCTGAATAATTCTCTCCTTCATTGTATTATTTATTGATCATTGATTCTGGTGAAACAAAATGTTATGAAGAGGAAATGAAGGTAGAAACTAAAAACAAGTGGGATCAAGGCATGGATGAGGATATGGACTCATTGGTAAGAAACTGGCATGGGATTTGGTTGAGTTGTGTGAAGGGAAAAGGGAATTTCAGAATAAATGGGTTTACAGGTTGAAGGAAGAACATGGAAGTAAGAAGCAATACAATGTTAGACCTTTTGTAAAGGCATTTGCACAAAAGAAAGGTATAGAATTTGATGAAATATTTTCTCTTCTTGTCAAAATGACTTCAATTAGGACCATTTTATGTTTGGTGGTGGTAGAATATTTGCATCTCGAGCAGTTAGATGTAAAAACAACCTTTATCCATGGGGATTTGGAGGAAGATATTTATATGCAGAAGCCACATGGGTAGGAGGTCAAAGGGAAGGAGAATTTAGTTTGCAGGTTGAAGAAAAGTTCGTATGGTCTGAAGCAAGCTCCAAGACAGTGGTATTTAATATTTGATAAGTTTATGACATAGCAAGGTTATAGTAGATTCCATTTTGACCACTGTGTTTATTTCAAGAGGCTAGATAATGGAAGATATATTATCTTGTTATTGTATGTGGATGGCATGCTTATTGCAGGGTCTAACATGCAGTATATAAATGTGCTCAAAATAAATCTAGCTAAATAATTTACGATGAAGCATTTGAGTGTTGCAAAGAAAATACTTGGAATGCGAATAAAAAGAGATAAGAAAAATAGAAAATTGACATTGTCTCAAGGTGAGTACAGAGAGAAGGTGTTGGATGGGTTTAGAATGGAGAATGCAAAACCAATTAGTACACCTTTGGATATCCATTTCAAACTAGGTAAGGAAATGTGTCCCAAGACACAGGAAGAGATAGAATACATGTCCAAGTTTCCCTATTCATCAGCAGTTGGAATCTTGATGTATGCGATGGGGTGCAGAAGACCAGATATTTCACATGCAGTGGGAGTTGTGAGTAAGTATATGAAAAATCTAGGTAAAGAGCATTGGAAATTAGTACAGTTTATTCTCAAGTATTTGAGAGATACCACTTCTCATGCATTATTTTTTGGAGGTTCAAACACGGTTCTACAGGGATATGTTGATGCACATATGGCAGGTGACAGTGACGGTAGAAGGAGCGCCAAAGGGTATGTCTCTACTTTGGGTGGAACAATGGCAAGTTGGATTTAGAGACTGCAAAAGGATCTTGCACTTTCAACAATAGAAGTAGAGTATATTGCTACTATAGAGGCTAGTAAAGAGATGATTTGGCTGCATATTTTCATGGAGGAATTGGGTAAGAAGTAGGAGAATAGTAGGTTGTACAGTGATAGCCAGAGTTCCATTCATATTACAAATAACTCATCCTTTCATTCGAAGACTAAAAATATACTTCTTGAGATGTACCATTTCATAAGATCTATTCTGGAATATGAAATGTTAAAGTTGGAAAAGATACATACTAGCCAGAATCTTGTAGACTTGTTGACAAAGGTAGTAACTAGAGAGAAACTGACTTCCTGCTCAGTTTCTGTTGGCCTTCAAGCATGAAGGTGAAAATGAGAAATTTTCCAAGTCCAAGGTTCAAATCATAATCCATTAAGTGAAGTAGGTAGCGGTGGAGTTTTTGTGATTAGTATCTCAGTGGGAGATTGTTGGTTATGGAGCCCGATCTTCTATATTTGGAGATATTATTGTTTAGTTGTGTTTGAACCCCTTTTTTACTATAAAATCGTCCTAGCTAGTGGGTGCGGGGGTATAAGGGGGGCCATCCCCCTCATACGGGGGGTGCGCGGGACAATGGTATTCGAGTGGGGGCTTGGGGGAACGCGCCCAAGAAAGTGGGTTTAGGGGTGAAGTCCCCAAAATAATTTTTTGGGGATTTTTGTTACCAAGTAGTTTGTGGATCCATAGTATTAGGTGACCTGTAGTATTTTCCAATGATAATTACCCTATAAAAAGAAAGCATTGTAATACGACTATGAATTGTAATGTATTATTGTAAAAAAATATTTATGATTGTGTGATAGAAACTAAGAGAGAGAGAGAGAGAGAGAGAGAGAGAGAGAGAGAGAGAGAGAAGAGGAAGTGCAATGGGGNTAATGGTTGTATCCCTTCATTTTGTTAGATGGTATAATAATAAAGGACTAGCAATTTCTGTGTGGACCTATACCATCTTAGGTGAACCATGTTATATATGTATCTCTCTTGTGATGTGTTTAATATTTGCATCTCCTTTAATTGTTTAATTGCTATTTCTCCACAATCCTATTTTTATAACAACTTAGTCATCCCAACATTCAACAATTTAGTTGCATCGATCTCCAACCCACTATGGGGGAGATCCCACCAAGTTAGTCATTTTATGATAGCTGACATAAATAAAAAATATTAAAAAATAAAAAAAAATGAAAAATATAAATTACATATCAACTTAAATAAAATATAAACAAAATTAAGCTAGCATAGATCTATTTTAAACCCGGATCTATCAAGTACTGAGAGGGATCCAAATGGGAGATGTTGTCACAAACTTAACTTAACACTACACAAACATGTTGGCTAAAATGAAAAAAATATAGAGAAAAACATGTGATCCTTAATGAAAAAAAATCCATAAATTGGATCATTCTCGGTGCTTAGTAGATCCAGGTTTAAGATTGATCTATGCTGGTGATACTTCAATACTTCCCCTTATATACAATTGTTTCTTTTAAATAGTGGTTTGATTGTTCCCTATATGTGTTGTCAATTTTTTCTTCTATGTACTTTTCATTAGCTTGTTTAATGATGATATAAGTATTAGAAATATGATCTAAATCCTTAGTCATGGAAGAACAATTTTTGAGTGTTGTCGACCAACATGTTCTATTTGAACCAATTCATCTTGTTTATTATTTGTGCCAAAGTTACATTATGTAATGTCCCTCTCAATTTACATATTAATTTTGTGTGACCTAAACCTTAGTGGTTATATCCTAGGAAGGGTTATTTATAAAAAAAAATAATCATGCATATGAAAATACTAGACTAGGATGCAATTTCTAAATTTGAATTAATAATTATGACGTGTTTTTAATAATTTGTATTCTAAGTACTGCACTAGGTGACAATGAGGGTGCATGAGGCCATGTCGACAATGAGTTGTCTACTAGAAAAGGAAACTTAGAGCTAATCAATAGAAATGCCAAAACTAAACCAAGCAAGAAGATATAATCTTGCCAAATCAGTCAGAAGAGAAGAGTCAAGATAAAGAAGGCAACTGCAGAAAAGTTGTCAGGATAAATAGCACAAAAGTTTTGGAGAACACATTTTATAAAAGAGAAAGAGGAAATTTAGTCAAAAAGGAATAAGGGTGTAGTTTCTAAAGAAGTAAAGGAAATTCTATTAAAAAAAATAGGGGTGCAATTTCCAAAAACATGAAAAGCTATGTTAGGGAAAAAGTAGGGAAGTGGGAAAGTTTCTCCATTCATTCACAAAGGTGCAACTATGTCGATAATTCTATATTAAATCCTATTATTTATATAAAATAGTGATAGCACATCACTATCAAAAAAAAAATTCATTTAAATTTTGTCTTGATATCTATGCTACTCAATGGTTGAGTGACGTGCTTCAACTAGCTTTGGGAAATGTAGTCCTTAGTACTCTTGTTCTTTCATGTTCAGGAAGTTCATGCATCTATTAATGGTGCTTGTTTGCATGTTTTGAATTCTGTTCCATCCAAGTTTCATATCTTTCATAAAATATAGAGGACCTCCCTTCAATGCTATCTATTTTTTTCTCTTCTTCCTTTCCATTCTATGTTATTCTAACAATTTTGGAGAATTTGTAATGGGAATTTATACCCAAATCATGTTTATTTCATTTAATAATATAAAATTTTCAATTTAATATTAGGTTCATATCACTTCCATTCCATTGTCATAGTTTCAGAGGCTCATGATTCAAACCTACTTAGTTTCCTAGATCGAGAGCCATTCTATGGGGTTTCTGACTATAATAGGCTATGTATAATATTCCAATGAGATGGATTTAGACCCTCACTGATCTATTATGATGCAATTTAATGTCTCTAAAAATTTCATATTATTCTGAAGTTGTTTGTTTAAGTTTCTTAAAGATCTTTCACACCCCACCTAGATTTCAATAATAATGGATTAGTTTTCCAGTTTAAGTTAAATTGTCAGTTTAAACATATACATTTTCTTTATTTTATATTAGAAAATTTTACTAGTATTATTATGATGATATTCCATGTATAAAATTGAACATCAGAGTGTCTTTTCTCGTGTTTGAAAACCTCAAAAGTTTATCTTGCTTGTGACTATTTATTTGATTCTAACCCATGTGATTAATTTCTATTGTTTGAACCTTTTATAAACATGCTAATGATTATTTTAACATACCAAACATAGTTCTCAAACCCTCCTAAGTTTCTCTTAGGATTTGGTTGCTTGGTGACTGCTTGTAAATATTTCAGTTTGCATCGGTTGGGACTCCTAGAATCCTGGTAGTAGACATCATCATGGTTGATGTTTGAAACCTAAAAGGGCCCAAAATCTAGGAATTTAGGATCCTGGAATTTCCATATCCTTCATTTCCTTTTTATCTCACCTTTAAATCCTAGTTTGTTCCCTCCTTATTTTGCTTTATAAATTTCCCACCTGTTAACTAATTGTATTGAAGCTTAATTCTAGAGAGTTAGTGAACTATATTTTAGGATTAGGTTCATTATAGTGGTGTCAAATAAATTTCTTCTACTCCTATGGAAAGTAATCTCTTAGTGAAGAAAAATTTCCAGTCACTAATTCAAGTTTTAGTTATGAGGCTCCTACTAGTGATAGAAGAAGACTTTGAATAGTGTGAAGAATAAACCCTATATGTTGATGGATTCCTACCAATAGTTGAGGATCATGACTTCTATTATCCATCATATAGAAAAGAGATCAGGAATGAACGTTATATGGTTTAGAAAAACTTGACGAAGGTGATATAAGCATGTGAAAACATGCCTCGCTTATACCAGGAGTATCTAGCTTTGGGTAAGGATATTTCTGCAAATATTTATTCCAAAGAATATATTTGTTTCAAGTATGGACTCTTGCCCAAGCATGTTGATGAGCATTCTTTCAATAGAAAAAAACCTTCTAAGGAGAAACCCAGTTGTTCCACCTCCATTAGAGGAAATTTGAGGTCTAAAATGGGCCTCCTAAGGAAAATAATAAAATAATATTTAAAATAATAAAATAATAGTTAAAATAATAAAATAATAGTTATTAATTTTGGAGGAAGCATGAAAAAACTACTTTCTGTGTTCGTATTTTCGACATATCTCCCTGTGATTTTACTCAAATTCTGAGCATAAGAGCTCGTTGGATGCATAAATTAATTCCACATCCAACGAGTACTGACACTACATACTTTTAATGGACCCCACTACCCCAAAAACAAGAAATAGTTGAAAAAACTTGATGTGGAAAGAAATACCACACTGCATTTTCATCATCACGTTTTTTCAGGTATTTCTTGTTTTTGAGGTAGCAGGGTCTGTCAAAAGTATGCAATGTGGGTACTCGTTGGATGTGGAATTAAATTCCGCATCCAAGGAGCTCTCCTGCTCAGAATTTGAGTAAAATCACAGGGAGATATGTTGAAAATACGAACAAAAAAGTAGTTTTCTTTTATACAAATATGTCAATTCAACCATTATGGTCGACTCATTTTATTGAAATTTTATTGGTTCTTGAATTCCAACTCACAAAATTTATTGTTGGTGCATTTTCTTATAAGGTTCATTTACACACCAAATTTCCTCTAATGTCTGAGTAAAGAAGGAAAAGAAGATATGCAAAGATATTTTGGATCTAGCAAAAGTAAGGAGGAGGAGGATGAGGCCCAAAATCCATTCACTATACTTGAAAAGGAGCATTATTCACTTAGTTCTTCAATTGTTGAATCAGAATAGGAGATCCATAAGGAGGAGCATAAGTCACTCCAAGGTGAATTTGAAAAGGTTGGAAATCCATTCCTTAATAATGAGGATTGCAGAAAGGAAGAAAGTGAAGATGAATACTCTTCTAGCTTCTTTGTGGGTGATTTCCATATCACTACTAAGTATGTTGGTTCATGTAAGGGTGGTGACACATATTTTGGATCGTAACCAAAACAAGATTATAAATCATATTTACAATCACCTCTTGAGCCTCATAATGAAGAAAAATACAAGGTCACACCACTTGGGTGTGAAGTGAAGAATTTTGTGGAAGAGCAGGTCACCATTGTCCCTACATGAAGATGAAATTACAAGGTAGGATGTAATTTCTGATTTGTGCAAAGATCACATCTCATTGCAACCTTCATAGATACCCTCCACATCATATCATGGATATATTTTTAAAAAGATTCTAAGGTGTACAGTATGTTGAGAATGAGATTTGTGTTGTGGATCCACAACACAAGGAACATGATCTTGTGTGCCAGCCAATGGAAGGAGAAAATTTGGTGGAGGATATTGTTTTTAGTGGATCACTAAATGAGGATAGAGAGAATCTTATGACAACCATGAAGAAATTTATTGACACGAATTCCTTGGTTGAAATATTTTGTTGGAAATCTTCCTAAAGAGAGTTGGAAGGAGAATCTTGTCTGGAAGAGTTCATATCACTTAATGAAGGCATGATCAATATGCATGAGAGATACATGAAATCACTATATGACATAGATAATTTCCTCATGGTAGCTGAGATGTACCACTGTGAACTCAATAATGAAGCATAAGAGTCTAAAAGGCTCCATAACAAATGGGAGGATACATGTGATTCCTTGAAGAGAACCCAATAAGCTCTCTAAGAGTCAAGATTATAGATTTATCAAATTCGGAAGGATTTGAATGTACCACTCCTTCCATATTTCATGGAAAATGATCATGTGCACATGGCAAGAGGTACTTTGGATGTGCTGGAGGAACCTCATATGGAGGAAAAACATGAGGAAGGTGCAGATTTGCATATGCTTGTGAAACGCTATAATGAACAAAATATTGGCCGAGAACTTTGTGAGATTTAGAGGAATGATCAAAACTTCTTAGCTGTGGAAAATATAGCTAAGGATATTACAATTGAATCAAAAAGCACAATTGATTGTCCATTCATGGATTGGGTTGGTAAATATACCACTAAAATTGAGGAGAAAGGATGCACTAGAATTGCTTGCATCGACAAAAGGTTGTTGACATGCATATGCTGAAGGCAAAAACTCATGAAATGCCTTTATGGGTAATATATTATTCTCTATAGGACGTGGATGATCACATTCCATATGGATTAAGAAATAAAAGTCCTTGTACACCCATTAATTAGGTGGATAGAGACATCATTGAAATGAAGACTTTGGGAGGTAAAGGTTTTTCTTGTTTCTGCAATAATTTTTATTTATTTTTATAATTGACATTGTCCTAACATGTGAGCAACAACAAAAACTTATTTTGCAACCATTAGATACCTCCCACACACATGCACATGAGGTGCATTTTAATTTTCTTGTGCTTGAGGAGTTTGAGGTCAAGAGAAATGAATACCAAGCAATTGTTCCTCGCGAGAGAAATTATGAATTTCGTTTAGAATATTGTTGCACAAATTTGGAGGATGCACATGATAAGAATTTGGTAGAGCCAACCAATGGAGGAAGTTGTGCACTCGTTCCATGCTTGGGAAATCATAAGATTTATGTACATGAGGAAATATCTTAGATGAAGAAGCAACATAGGAACATATTGCTTCCATTTTATGCAATTCATCCACATGGATTGGGTAAATAATATGTTTTTGATAATATTCCATGTATGAAATTGAATATTAGAGTTTCCCTTTGTGTGGCTGAAAACCTTCGAATATTAGCTTGTGGCATAGTCCTAGTGATTAGTTTTGCTATTGCGAACCTTAGGATTGTTTTCTACTATTCATACCTATTATAATCCTTCTAATGGCGATGTTAACATCCCAAACAAATTTCTAGAGCCTTCCTAAGTTCCTCTTATCCTTTGGTATTGGGATATTACACCACCACGAGCTACTCCTACGAATTAATTAGAATATTGAGAGCAACATGTAAGACTTTGCCTAAACAATATCAATTATATATTACAATATTGTGTATTGGCCAGGAATGTAGAATTTTTTTTAGTGGTGAGCATTATGCAACATATGCAAGACAAAAAATAGGAAACTCATATTGCAAAACCTACTCATAGTTCTATAAAGACCTTCGGGGAGTATATTTATGGACTTACAAGGAGGATTATCAAATACCAATCATGGAAGTGAGTGCATTCTTGTTCTTGTTGATCGATTTATAAAGATAACAATACTTATACCATGCCATAAGATGGTTAGGTAACAAGTGGAAAACATCTTCTTCACAAATGTGTGGGCACACTCTAAATTGCTCAACTCCATCATTTTCAAAGAATTTTTTATCACGACATTGTGAACATTGATGCACATAAAATTTAAAAGGGGTACCACATTGCAACAACTGTAATATGGTTGGTTCAATATTGTAAATCAAATGTTAGTGCACCTATTATTAAGGTGTTGGTAAAAGCATCCCAAGGTATTAGATGAAATCCTATTGTAATTAAATATTGCTACATCATGTAATGCAGGGGTATACACAAATCTTTTCATTTGAGACTTGTTTGGTGTCCAAACCGTCCTCGATATGGTGTGTCCTATGGATGGTGGTAGATCAAACAAATGATATTCTTAAAACTGAACATTGCTCCCAATTATTCATTTCCTAGTTGCAAGTTCCATCAACTTATCTGCTTTTGCATCCTCTTCATATCCCAGTTGTATGGATTCGCTACTCTAGGCTTGGAAGGCATTTATCTTATCCATGGGTATTAAGGCACAAGAATTGGAACCAAAATATCTCAAGTGAGAGATATTACACTTACATCCATGCAGTGCTTAGAATGGAGTGGCCCCAACCACTGATTTATGAGGAACTCTATTATGTATGTACAAATAACAGTTGACAGCTTCTGCCCAAAGAGAAGGAGGAAGATTCTTGGCTTGGAGAAGAAAGGTTCCCATCTCCTTCAGTGAGTTAGTTTTCCTCTCAACCACCTCCATTATATTTTCTTATGGACTTGATCCTTTTCTTGAAACCATTCTCAATCAAAGCTTTAAAAACTTTCAAAATTCCAAATACTTCTGATTTCTGTTTCATGAAATATACCCAGTAGAACCTAGAACAATCATTAATAAAAGTAAGGAAATACCTGGAACCATTAGTTGATGTTGTAGGCATTGGTCCTGACACATCACCATGTATTAAATCAAGTGTTTATGCAACCTTAGTTTCATTCCCAAATTCATACATCTTCTCTATATGATTACCAACCAAGCAACTAGGACATACTGCATCTGAAGTTTGGATGAGAGGAAAGCATTGAACCATTTTATCATCATGGAGTTGTTGGAGATATTTGAAATTGAGATGCCCAAATATGTCATTCCATATATTGTCTGTGTCTTTATCATGAGTCAATAGAGTTGTAGGATGTCAAATAAGAAAAAAATTAGAGAACTCATAAGACTTTGAGGCATGGTTAGAAAATCCTTTCACTATGACATTTCAAGTAACCTTTTCTGTGATTTCAACTGAGTCACATTCAAATGTAAGTCTCTTACGAGAGCCTGTATGGGTCATCTCATAAACAGAAAAAAAAATTAGTTGCAAGAGAGGGCACATAGGGAACATTCTTAAACTCACCATGATGGATTTTAACTAAACCTCTTCCTGCTGCTGGAATTTGGGAGTCATATCCCATGTGAATGCTAGGTCCTTGTGATAGATTGAGAGTGGAGAAGGATTCCCCGGAGGAAACCATGTGGTTGGATGCTCCATAATCTATCTAGTAAGATTTTGAATGAGTAAGGTCTATATTCAAGACAAGGCATCTCACATGCTCTTATGTCCGTTTTCCAGCATTAGACTTATTTGATCCTTCTGTAAGGGAAATATTGTTATGTTCAAGAATAGTTGTCAGGTGGTTGATTTTATTATTCATGCATTGGATTTCTATATGAAATCCTCTCATATAGTATGGACATATATTCTTTTTGAGGTTCTTTTTTTTCTTGGAGCCCGAGGGTCCTTCTAAATATCTTTGATTCTCTTTTGGCTTCGAATCAATCACTTTAGGCTCCTTCCCCTTATGATTCCATCTGGCTTAGGCATTGTTTGAGTCTGACATCAAAAGAGATTGATTCTTGGAGGATTATAACACTCCCAATTTAACCAACTTATACTGCTCTTGTATTAAGGACTCAAAAAACATGTATAGAGAAGGAATCTTCCAATTGGGGATGGAATCTCTTCCATAGTGGAAGGTAGAGACAAATACAGAGTACTCAGAACCAAGTTTTCTAAGAAAAGACAATACAAACTGCTCATATTTCCTCTCTATTCTGCATTGTTTACATTGCAATGCTAGAGACTTGAATTTTATGAAAAAAAGACTGAATCATTTTGAAACTGATGGGATGTAATGTAATGAGCTCATTCTCCAATATGTGCCCTCGAAGCTCATCTTTCTTGCAAAAAAATATTTCAATATTTTACCAAGATTCTTTTGGAGTCCTAAGTCCCTAAATATGGAACAAAAGATCCCAATAAATATGAGTGCATATAATCCAAAGGCTTCATCCAACTGATTCACAAAGTTTTTTTCCTCAGTAGGGTGATGGGGATTTGTCTCTTTGCCCATTTTCATCCCAAACAAGCCAAGATTGCACAAGGAGATGTGCATATATTCCCTCCAATCAACATAGTTGAAGGGTGTAAGGATCTCAGGTACAAGAGCTGGAGGAGCTATCAATCATTATGTCTATCAGTCAATTTCTTCAACAAGATATGTGGGTACCTACAAGTCACTCTACAAAAACCACAATCAATTCACAATCATGTCATTTTCAAGCCTCCCACCTCAACTTGTACACTTTCTCAGGGTCCATCACACATGCAGATACTTCTTTGGACGAATACAGAGTTACCAAGGCACAAATTGAAGGAATTATGTGGACACCCTGTTGTCTTCGGTGTATAATGGAGGTTGGACAGACTTGTTGCTAGATTGAGCAAGGATCTGATACCATGTTTTAATTATTGAACCATTTATCTACAGGAAATGAGAGCAATTGAAAGGTATAGTTGTACAGTGGAATAGTAAGAACAATGTACACTAAACAAGACAAATTTCAAAGAAAACTGATAAGAAATCAGTAAATTGCAACATTAATATTCGTTAATTCTAGCAGTATACAACAATGTTACAATAAGGAGATTTTGAATCATGTGGATAACATTCAAATACACCAACTCAATCCTCACTAACTGGATAACTAGGAGTGCCTAAATCACTGCATGGGAGCCAATAGTATAACTCAAGATAACTAAATCAGTGTGGAAATCATTTAAACTAGTTAAACCAGTTAAATTGACAAGGTAGGTGGAAAAAGGCACCATTTCCCCATGCAACCATGCATAACTGGTGCTAGATTGACTGATTGGTATATAAATGAATGTAAATGAAGATAAACTTAGCATAAGTGGTTACGTTCCACAACCACTAATGGAGGTTGTTGGTGGCGCTAAGAGTGGCTCCTAAAATGTAGGGAATGGTCTCAGAGGCACTTAAACTCATGCATGAACATGAATCAAGTGGAAGTTAACTTGTATATGTGTTCCCCATACTCCAATACAATAAATAAGTATCTCTATGCACTACATACACTACATCAGGATCTTGGTGCATGAGCAGGTGATATCATTGTAATATTGCCCATCTGTAGAGAAAACTAACATCTTCACCAAGAGCTTCACAAAGAAGACATTCACCTATCTGAGATATATTCTTGGAGTGGGTGACACATGGTGATGGCTGATATTCACTTTCATATTTTTTTCCATGTCCATTTTAGAGGGGATGTTTTGTTACCATGAGGTTTTCCTCCTTACCCTTGTTATATGGACAACTAAAATTTTTCTGTTGTAAGAGGTGACTTGAGCCTTAGTTGTCAAAGCCTAAATAATCATATGGTATAATTTGTACAAAGTCAGGATTAAGGGTGGGTGTTAGAGAATTAATCCACCTTAGTACCATGGTCATACAGCTAGGATACATTTTCATTTTCTTTCATGCTATGTCAAATGGTCCAAAACTAGTCTATGCTTATCAACCTTGGTCTATTGGGTGTTTTGGACTTTTAATTTAGTTCAAGCACTCCAATTTGATCATTCTAACTTCCCAGGAGCCCTAATTAATTTCATATCAGGCCTTGGTTTTCTCTCCATCCATTAAATCACATAAAATCTTTGACCGTAGGTGCTAGTACATGTGCTTGGTAGTTTTGGAATCTCCTTAGACATTTATTGTTTCTTAGAGCCAATCTCAATCACCCATCTGATCACCCACACCTATACTAACCTCATTTATGTCTATTCATGTTCCAACCATGTTGACATAGCCATTCATGACCATTTGGGATGGTTTTGGAGCTCATTGGTCCACCTAGGGGGGTTTTGAGGTCAAATATTAGTCTGACACATGTATCCATCCAGATGGCCTCCAACAGCTAACTTTTTTTCCCTAATGAAATATAAAATTGATCCATACATATTTTACATGTTGTAAATTCATAATAAACTCTATTATTGACTACATTTCTATGTGTTAATTTCACTCTTTCTACTATTTTTGTGCATAATTCTATGTAAACTCTAATTGTGAAGTTCCCCTTGGCTCCTAGATCCTGCTATGAATTAATTATGACATTGAAAAACCATGTTAACCATATTCACATTAAAATGGTTCACATAAATAATAAATGTTAAGAAAATAAGGTGGCATTGGTTCATGAAGACAATTGGAAGCATGTGGAGTCATTGACTGACTAGATTCCCCACACACTTGGAATGAAATTCATACAAAATCAAATGCAAGGTGTATGTGATGGTATTGGAGGATGATGTGGTGTCACATCACCTATCATGAGCCAAGTAATTTGAATTTGGAGAGGAGAGTAATTCCCATGGAAGAGGGAAAGACTCAGAAGACAATGTGTGCCACATGGAAGGAGATGCCATGCACTCGATGACAACAAATGATGAAATATTATATGACAAGTATAAAAAATTCAGACCCGATTGAATACCTATGACAAATATATCACAACGGGGATAAAATTATCCACTAAGAGGATGCACTTGGGAGTTAGACAAATCCATTCAAAGTAGGGAAGGAGTTGGAGAATGAAGAAAAAGACAAGTGTCAGAGGAGTTACTAAACCACTAAGTTGAGTTAGAGGAAGCCCATGGAGGGAAATTAGACCTTACAGGGGTTCATGAAGTTAATAAAAGGATTTATTAAGGAAGGATAACCTATTTTGAACATTTGTTAATTGGTCTTTGGCATTTTGGAGATATTTTGCTCATCCATTGCACAATGAGTGTTTACTCTCCTTGTTTCAACCAATTTCAAGGAGTTGGATTCCTTCCCAAGTTGTTTGATGGAGAGGAAATTCATAACTCTCAATGTATTTTATTTCTGGTGTTTAGTTTCAGGTTTAAGGTCCATATATCTCAAGTTGTCATCTATCTCCCCCTTCTCTCGTTCCTTGTTTTCCATTCCCCCATACTCTCATGTTGAAGCAACACTTATTGGAGTGGCTTTTGCACTTTGATGAGTATATTTGATGCCCAATATTGGGTATATGATGTATATCTCTGTACTCATATGTGCATATGTTATTTAACTCTAAATCTAAGAAATCCATGTGTGAAAAGCTTGCATTCTCATGTTATTGAAATACTAGTTTTCATGAATTTGGCTTCAAGATTGAAAGAGTTTTATATCATATTTGTATGAGGCATTTTCATTTAGTTTGATGTTGTTGGGAAAAAAATTATATTATGTATATGTCCATTATATTTCCTGTTAATATATCCAAATTATTCTACTTTTCATGTGTCAAACTTAAGCTACTAATGCAATTTCCCCATAAAACGTTTCCATGAAAGTTACCATACAAATGTTGCACCTCATAATAAGTTTTCATAGCTTAATAAACATGAATAATTACATCAATTTATGTCTTATATGCATCCCCATACCATTTTTTGAAATTTTGGAGGTTTGTACTACATTTTGGGATCTAAAAGTGTCATCTACCGTTGGGGGTTTTAACATCGATTTTCCTAGTGTTTTTTCTCCTTAATTTCCTAGCGTCAAAAGAAAGTTTTATAAGTATTTGGAAAGTGTATGAGAGTTAATAATATGAATTATGATTTCATAATACCCATCAATTCCTTCCATATATAATTTTAAGTTTTTTGGGTGCATTCAATCACCTTGGGTTTCACTAGTCCAAAGCTTGAAATTGACCAAAATTGTGCAAACTTGAATAACATGTCAAACTGAGTTTTCTAATTATACCATTGAGTGTGTGAGGTATTTTATGATTTTTTAAATCCCATAGGATCCATCCATAATAAATTAGGAAATTTTCGGTGTTGTTGGGAACCAAACTAAGAAAGACTAGTTTACTACTTTTTTCTAGTTTTGAAACTAGACAAAGTATTGAAGGAGGATGCATGTGAACATTTGTAAAAAGTCCTCATCAACACCATACTAGGAAGCCACACATATGAGTTTTTAATTCCTATAAGAACTTACTATCACTTCCTTTGATCTTCCCTAGTTGTCTCAAAACCATGGAGCTAGCGTGAAGTCCATTGCCAATGAGGGTGTTGAGAAAGAATGCTTTCAATGTAAAGTCTTGAAGACTCTTTGAAATATTTTGGATAGTGTTCCTAGTTTCTCCAAAAAGGTACATTAAAACGGTATCATAGCATGTTACTTGCACTTGTGCATTAATACCATCCATTGAATAAAAAGTTGCAGCCATGCCTTACTATTATGATGACTCCTCTGAAGATGATTATAAGCAATATGAAGAAGAATGTGAATGGTATGAGGAAGAGTTTCCATTTTGTCTCACTTCTTACAATTTAATAAGGGATGAGTGTTATTCTTATGACCTTGGGTATTGTGAAGATGTATGTTCTAAACCACCACGATCTACTCCTACGAATGAATTAGAAAGATTGAGAAAAACATGTAAAAGTTTGCCCCAACAATATCAAGCATATCTTACAATATTGTGTATTGGATAGGAATGTAGAAAGTTTTTTCAGTGGTGAGCATTATGCAACATATGCAAGCCAAAAATATAGGAAACTCATATTGCACAACCTACTTATGGTCCTGTCAAGACCATGGGAAAGTATATTGATGGACTTACAAGGAGGATTGTCAAATACCAATCATGGACTCCGAGAGGATTACCAAATACTCGATCGAGATATTGTTAAAACCTCGATCGAGGTAGTTTTGAAAACCTCAATTGAGCTACAACCTCCATCGAGGTCCTGGTTTTGTTAAAATCCCAAACAAATATGTCTGAGAAAGAAATTAGGCATTGATGAAATTAATGCATTGATGGAATTAATGCATTGATGGCACTAATTCCATTCCAAATAGTTTAGTGGAATCTCTATTAGTTGTAATCAACCTTACAATTTTTCCCCAAAACACCTACAATAAGAAAAAAAGATATGGACATTATTGCAAAGAGATTGATCTTGTTTCCTTTATTGCATGATTTATTGAAGGTTTTCGCTAGATCACACACTATAATTATCTCTAAAATCCACCTCTAACCCAAGAATTACTCCACAATAAAAAATATTTGTACATGACTACTAAGGTTTTATATGAACGCTCACGACATTTATATTTAGTACAAAAATTGAGGTTATCCTTAAGATCCATATCATAGGTAGATCGTGGTCTTGAGAATCCAGTTCGAGTGGACACAAATCACCTGAGTTCAACTCATAAACTGAATTGCATGCATCATTGCTCCCCTATGTTCAATGCAAAAAGAAACATATCACTTCAGTTGATCCCCAAGGTGATTCCCATATTGTACACTTGGGAATCCAAATCATTGTAGCCCTGAGATTCCACATGGAGGGGATAGAACTCACCTAAGTTCAGCTAATCAACTGAATTCCATGCATAATTTCTCTCTTTTTTTTCAATGGAAAAAGAAACATATCACTCCAGGTCATCTCAATGTGATTTTCAGGGTAACAACATATTACACATGCGACATAACTACTGACATATTTTAACAGGTTTCATTTCAGCCCATATTTATTACTATTAGTGGTAGGTGACTATATGTTTCATTTCATCTTATTATCACTATTACTCCGTGCTTATGGTAGGTGACTGTATGTTTTATTTCACGATCATGGGATAGAGGCTCATCGAAGTTTTTCTCAAACCATCGATTGAGGTGCTGAAACCTCGATCGAGAATTTGTTAAAATGTCGATCGAGGTGTTAATACCTTGATCAAAGGTTTAACAAACGCTCGATCGAGGTATGTTTTTGTGTTTTTGCCGAAAGTGCCTTGCCAAAAAGTGTAACCCAACTCCATCGATGCACCCAAATCATATATGTAAATTTCAAATCTCCTGCCTCTCCACCTTGCATGGATACTCATGACTACATAGAGTCAATTCCTTTGTTTGAGATTCAAAGGGATCTCCAAGAGGATGTGATTGAAAGATATGAGGACTGCTAGGCCCAAGAAGCGATACTTGAAGCTAGAGGTCCACACATGACCTCAGCAGCCTGAAGGGACCTCGGGATTTCTTGAGGAAGGATAACATATTTTGATAATTTGTTAATTGGTCTTTGGAATTTTGGAGAGATTTTTCCTGTTCATTGCACGATGAGTGTTTACTCTCCATGTTTGAACCATTTTCAAGGAGTTGCATTCCTTTCCAAGTTGGTTGAGGTAGAGGACATTCAGAACTCTCAATGGATCTTATTTATGGTGTTTAGTTTCATGTTGAAGGTCCATATAGCTCAAGTTCTCATCTATCTCCCCCTTGTCTCGTTCCTTTTTCTCCATTCCCCCATACTCTCATGTTGAGGGAACACTTGTTGTTGGAGTGGTGTTTGCACTTTGTTGAGTCTAGTTAATGCCCAACATTGGGTATATGATGTACTCATATGTACATATGTTATTTTACTCGAAATATAAGAAACACATGTGTGAAAAGCTTGCATTAACATGCTATTGAATTACTAGAAATCATATATGGGAATTTCAAAGCTTGTGCCTCTCTACCTTGCATGGATACTCATGATTGCATAAAGTCAATTCCTTTGTCTAATATTCGGAGGGCTCTCCCATAGGATGTGATTGAAAGATATGAGTGCCATGCCCAAGAAGCGATACTTCAAGCAAATATTGAAAACTTGGTTTATTGCCCAATTTGCAGTATTCCATGTGATGTGGACAATTGTGTAGAAATATTTGTGTCCAAACACTAAATGCTTGAAGGCTTCATGTATCCAATGCAAGAATTCGAGTCACATACCTTTCCCATGTGAACATATTGAGAATAAATCTAAGAGTGCTACTGGTAGAATAGTTGAAGAGAGGATGACAGAAGTCGTGGTAAGAAAATGCAAAACTTGCAAGGTTGAGATAGTAAAACTGGATGGATGCAACAGGATGACATGCAGAAGGTTTAGAACCACAATGAGTTATGTTTGCTGAGATATAATTTCATCTATATATGATAATTTTTGTGATCATTATTATTATTATTCATGACAACCGAAGAAAGCCTACTCAAGAATCAAGAAAAAGTGCATTTTGTGGGAGACTGAGGTAGAAGATAATGTGGTTTTGGATGCTACAGAGGAAGCATTAAAATAGTTTGCTGGAAAGGAACTCAACTTGCTTGATTAACAAATTGGGCCTCCTCTATTAAATAACATAGTACAACTATCCAATTCCAATTGGTTTCCGCCATTAGTGATCATTATTATTATTATTCGCGACAACAGGGGAAACCCTGCTCAAGATGCAACAAAAAGTGTAGTTTGTGGAAAACTGAGGTAGAAGATAATGTGGCTTTGGAATATAGGGAGGAAGCATTAAAATAATTTGTAGACAAGGAATTCAACTTGCTTGATCAGCAAATTGGACCTCCTCTATTAAACAACACAGTACAATTGTCCAATTCCAATCGGCTTCCGCCATTAGTCCAACTTGAATTTGTAGACCTGTACTTATAGAACCTATACAGGGTATTAGACAATCAATATATTCTCATAGATGAACATGAAGAGGATTATATACAGATAGGTGATGAACAACTTGCAAAAGATGAATTGCGGGAGGAGCAGTACATGCAACAAGCACAAAAAGTAATTGCACAGGAAGTACAACAACTAATTGCTGATCATATTGCAATTAATATGCCACCAGGATTCAAATTTGAAGCCTTCAGATCCCTTCAAAGGACATTTTAAATGTCATAAAAGGCCACAAGGAATTTTACCATGCAAAAAAAAATTAGTTTCATTTCCAGCACTTCAATAATGAAATTGAGTAAGCCTCGGTAAATTTGTAACAGAAGGGCAGCTACAAAATTTTCCTATCCAGGGATTCAGTGGACTATGGGAGAGTCAAGACTCAGAGTCTTCCCAAGTGCTCTTGAATAGTCGAATCATGGATGAGGATCTCAGTCTCAATCGACACGAACCACGGGTGGCCACTAGGCTGCCTAGTGCCAAGTTCAAGTCGATGAGTCAACATTGTGACTCACGATTCAATGTTCACTTTAAAAGCATTTAATTGCATTAACATGGATTAATGATTCACCAACTTCATTAAATCTTGATATGAGATGATGCCACCTGCCAACTCAATTTTCCATCTGTCATCTTATTGTTCAGCGAGTCACGTGATCTCATAAGTTACAAGTCACTTGAGTATTTGAGTATATGATGTGAAATTAAAAACTCATAGGAGTCATATCTATGGATGGTGAATTGATTTGATAACCCTTCACTGTCAAGGCTCCATAAGGAAAAACTAATGGTGTTGTTTTTTTGGTTACAACTTACAAGTTGCAATTTACAATGCATTGAGCAATCTTTGCTAGATTTGAACCTAACCTGGTCCAATGCAGAGTATGTAAGTTTGCAGACTAGGGTTTCACCCAATGCTAGACATTTCTATTATGACCACCACAAGATTGAGATGACGGATCTTTGGTAGTAGGTAGCTAGCAGCACGTCTCTCTTTGTTTGTGCTCATGAATCATATCCTATACTAGTTAGTCCAGGATTCTAGGATTTATTCCAATTTCCATTCATTTACCGGGGTTAGAATCATTTGAATCAACACTCCTAGTCTCCCACAGTACACCTAGGTCTCTTAGTCTACCTATCTCACCGGAGGAAGGGGGTTAGGAAGTAGAGACAAAGGAAATTCGAATGGAGGACCAGCAAGAGAGAATGGTTGTACAATATGCATACAGTCATCTCTAAAAGAAACAAAAGAATTTGTCATATACCTAACTGAATATTATCATTACTTAATTTGTCAGGATTATTACACGGTAAATCTTGCTCTTGAGTTGTTTATGAGTGTTTCCTATGTCTACAATGGCTACGATTTAGAGAGGCTAGTTCCCATCATTATAGCACCAGTGGGTCTCTCCTACAAATATCGCTATTATGTCTCCCCTCCTCACTCACCTCACCTTTTGACTTGAGTCCTCTTCTTCTTCTTCTTCTTCTTCTTCTTCCTCCCATGGGCTCTCTGATCTATGCCCTGAGCGCCCTCATAATGAAGAATGATCTTTGAAAGTATCTGGAAACCTCGGTCGAAAAATACCCAGTTTTCCCTCACCTGCAAAGATATATCTATGTTATGTAGAAGCAATTATAAAATGATTTTTTTTGTAATCATGTGAAATACACAAACATGCATTTGCCTACCTCGAGAAAGGTAAACCAACTTAGGAGCACCGGGATATTATGGAATTGAGATGGCGTTCCTTCCAATCATCTTTCTGCAGAAGGAAACAATTGCACACTCTAATTCCTCATTGTCTTCTGTGGTGGGAAACTCAAAGGTTCCACCTTTTTCACAGGTAGAAGCAAGGGAAGCAAAGGTAGAACATTGGGTAGGTTGGATTGAGCTTCCCCAAACTTAAAGAGATCGGTCACAAAGTATGTGAAAAAAAACATTATTTTTGGTTTACGAGTATAGGACAGTGAGAGGTCAGGACTCAGAATCTCAATTGTCCAATTCTATGCTTCAGTGTCTCCCTATTTTCTATTTCCTCTAGAAAATTATGTAGAGCTAAGCTGTCGACTTGGTTTAAGTGAATTTACAGGTATGTTTATCATTTTACACGTGTGTAACATTTTATATGTGGATAAAAGTTAAACGTGTTTCTTGTTAGAGTTCCTTCTGGTTCTATAAATATAAGGGTTTAAAATTTCTCCATCCAAAATGTTGTTTGAAATTTGTAATGTATTATGCGATTGCGTTTCTGCCAGACTAAGTGTCGAATACTCAATAGATGCAACCTTAAAAAACCCAGTATTTAAATGAAATTAGAACCAAAATAATGTATACTTTTCATAGTTTAGGAGCACAACTTTGTTTGGGAGGAGGAGCAAGAAGAAAGAGCCTCATATTTGACTGCCAAATCTGTCAATGTTATTTATCTACCATGAATTGCAAAAAATAGGTTGAAAGAAAGAACAATATTGGAATATAAGTGTTTGACTTGTTCCATTTTCCTTCATGAAATCCAATAGTTGAAAGGATAAAATATTTAACAATCAACATTGTAAATGTTGTAGACTCTGACCCCTTCATTTTCTTGGTAGCCTTCTAATAATGGAAACAAGAAGTACAAATTGTCTACCAATATATCTAAACAAGGGAATCCCTCGACAAACGTTCATGAATGAGGGACTTGGAGTGCAATGATCTAGTGAAGAACATGATTTAAACATCCTCATTGTCACAAACCTCCCAAACATGTGTTTATGATTCATCTTCCTTGTTGACTTTGGTAGAAACTAGACACCCAACTTGTAGTTATATTTGTTGGAGAATTTAAAGTTCTTCCTTATAGTGGACTAATAAATACTTAACCTTTTCGATAGGGCTGATAAACTCGATATAGATTGGAGGGACTATCCATAGTCTACCTAAAATTGGGGATTTTTTTTTATCACTTTGAATTGGGGTATAAACTCAATATACATTGGAGGAACTATCCATAATCCAAGTAAGGGACTTTGTTTGATCACTTTGATTTGAGCATGTGGGGAGGACAAGATTCAATTCTAAAAATAACTATTGAATTTAGGGTTAATAAAAAATTTCTCTGTAAAAGCATTAGGTATTACATCCTCGGGTTTTTCTTTTAGGTAGGCCCAATCACACTTGACCAATAGAGCCACCATCAAGCTGAATCAATCCTCCATTCAAAGGTCCTTTCAAATTTCAATGCCTTATTTTATCAACGACCTAACAACCGAGTATTTCACCGATTCGACAGAATTGTCCCGTATCTAAGTTCAACAAACTATATGCTCTAGGACCCAAAGAGTACATGGTTTACCTCACTAATTCCATGTAAATGTTGAATCACTCGGGATTTCTTCTTATTGTCATTTTTTTCCTATACACTATTTTTAATAAATAACAAAATTTTGTTGTACACTCACAATTTCAAATGAAAAGAATGATTTATTTTTACATGTCAACATTGAAGGCTTCAATTTCACACAACTCTTCAAAGTGAAATGGGACCTTACCCTTCAAATTTGATCCCTATATGCGACCTCTAGCACAAGCACCACTTGACAACTTGCAATTCCACACTAACGGAAATGATGCTGCGCAAGAACACACTGATAACAAAAGCAACTGATTTTCTTTCAAGTAATTTGATTCGTTAGTATATTGATTTTCATCATGTTTTATAGCACGCTGCATTGCATTTTCTTAATAGTATCTTATTTGCATAATTTATTGATTATTAATTTAGTTGGAGCTATTGGTTTGATTTAATTTAATTTTTTAATTAAAATAATAAATCATGTTAAGTTAAATTTTAATAGGATATATTAATTTGACACGGAAATTTAAAATGTAAGAAAATACAAATAAGGAAACAAATCAATGTGGGGAACACTTTACTAGTTAAATAACTTAATATTATCAAGTTGAAATATTAATATTCATTAAAAATAAATATATCTAAGGTTTTGCACAAATGTAACTTAACTACTATTCTTTTACATAATAATTAATTAATTAATGTTTAAACAAACAAATAAACAAAAATAAACAAACAAGTGGAATAAGCAACGCAGTTGCTTAGTACCTGCCACTTAGGTAAGAAACAATCTAAAGTAAATTAGCATCGGACATCATTCATGGTCATTTACAACTCCATGAGTGATTTAGGCGTTAAGTATCCCTTCGTAGTCTTATGAGAAATTTTTGGTAGACATGAAACACGTAACACTAGACACTACCATCAATAGCCTCATAAGCGATTTAAGGCATACATAGCTCTTCATAGTCACGAGAACTATTTTTTATAAGCATTATGCACCCAACAATAAAGTAGTAAGTGATATATTGATTGAGATGTATATAATTTATGCAATGTAGTGGACCATTCATAGCTCAAGAGTCATTTAAGGCTTACACTGACCTTTATAATCTCAAGAGTGACTCAAGGTCTACATAGTCTGTCATACTTCCATGACTTATTTTTGGTAAATATTATGCACTAGTAGAAGAATAATAAATGTTGCATAATTTGAAATATACATTATGGATGTGGTGAAGTATGTTACTTCATGAAATGTAAAAATTAATAAATAAGCATTATAATACTAAAAACCATAATGCAAAACTATTATTGAATCTTTAACTTTTAAAATTATTTTTCATATTTAATATTATATTATGTAAAACAACAAAAAAAATTAATTACTCAAAAATATAAACTAATTATTTTCTCAAAATTTTAATTTTTTTTTTAATAATATCCAATTTAGTATTTAAATTTTAAATGACTTTTATAAAAAAACTTTAAAATAAAAACACTTGCCTAATTAATGAGGAGGTGGATTAGTTGACCCATACTAAATGCTGATGTCATCATTGCCATGTGTCAAGTGAAAACCAGATACCAAAATCCAAGAATGACATCATTTCTGATTGGCCAGTTAGAAGTTTACAAAATAGCAAATACAAATATTTTTATTAAAATTTAAAATATTTTTTTGCAAGCTGTAAAGTTTAACTTTAGAAAACAGATTTTAATTTTTTGGTGGCGGCAACTAATAGAAGGTCAAAGGTTCGCTTGACTAGCAACCGATTACTATATACCTGCGGCGACAGGTATAATAACTTCATTAGTCTTATTTTTCAAATAAATGAAGGCAACATGAAAGATGAGACTCTACAAGATAACAATAAACATTACAATGAAATATTATTTTTCAAATAGATAAATAGGAAAAATGAGACGAGATGTTACAAGATGACATCAAACATTACAATGATATTCTACAATATCAGTTTTAATATTCTTATATGAAGGAAACAAATAAATACAATGACATAACACCTAGTAGCATAGGAACATTGTCATTTTCAATATAGGCAAAAGCTTATTTTCACCATGCGTCACCATGACTCAAATTTTCATTTTTTCCTTGGCGAGAAAAGACACATTTCATTATAATTCAAATTTTATGTTAAATACTTTGCCAAAATATTTTTAATTATAAGTAAATTATTTTTTTGAAAATTATAATTAAATTTTTATTATCTAAATGTTCAATAACGCTGTTATAGTCACTTTTGAAAATTATAGTTAAATTTTTATATCTATTATAAATGTTCAATAATGCTGTTATAGTCACTTTATGATGAACAATATGCACTTTATTGTGAGGTATTTAATGTATGAGTGGGGTGTATATAAGTTGTCAGATGTGAGGGGCTCTTACATATGATAGTTTATATGCACCTCGTTAACGTATTAAATGCTCTGTAATGAAGTGCATATTGTTTGTTGTGAGCACTTTTTATATTTGATAGTTTATATGTATTTTGTCAATGCATTAAATACCTCATAGCATGGTGTATATTGTTCGTTGTGATTACACGACAAAGAACTTCTTGGATGTTGAAAATTAAACAAGACAACAACAATAAAGGAGTAATAAAAGAATTAACAATATTTGACTAATTAATTCTATGCGATTTATTTTACTAGTCTCATTCCCACTTTTTCATCTGTATAAGCATCACTCGATGTAATGAGTGCTAAGTGGACTTTTCAAAGCCATGATAAATTGGTTAATTGCGACTATGCTCATGGGATATGAGTCATATATTGATAACTTACATTACATAGATAATCCAAAAAATAATATATCATATATATTAGTTCATACGAAAACCCCTAATTACTTAAATAAACTAGAAACTTGAAATTGCAAATTTTGAAAATTAATAACATTTATTGTAGTGTATGATGTAATATTTCAAGGCTTTAATGGCATTTCAAATCTTTCCTTTAAGAAAAAGTATCCTTAGTAAAAGTATCCATTTAGAAGGTATCACTCTTTCTTCCAACAAATTATTTGGCTACTTGAGGTTTCACAACTAATTATTTGGCTACTGGAGGTTTCACATATAATGGATTCATTTGACTTTGAGTGGGGGCATTTACCTACCCTTTTGCATTGTGAAGGATTGTCAAAAGTATGTGTGGGATTGTGCATAGCCTTTTATCAACGTCTTCAACTAGCTTGGTGTAGAGCAATCTATGAAGGACTACAACAACAATGTGCACTACCTCGTCGTGGTATTCCATACTTTCCACACATTTGAGATTTGATATTTCTCTATACCTTAACCATGCTTTCCACACATTTCAGGGTTTATATTATCTATACCTTAACCATCTTTCGCTAAGATCTTGAATACATATTTTCATCTTGATAAGTCACTTTAGAAAAGTCATGTGTTGGTTGTTGGACGTCATGGTACTCTATAGTTTGAACAACACTGAGAATTGGTGGACACATGGGCACATGTTTGCTATGATGGCATGCGACATGCTTTTATATGACACTAACTGTTGACATAGACACTTATTGTTGACATATGGCATGTTTTCATTGTCCTTGACAGAGTATTAATATTTTTGTTGATTAAAATATTTTTTATTATAAGAACTAATATATCTTTTTCTTAACTTGGATTTACTATTAAATATAATATTTTAATATGTGCTCCATCTTAATATGGGAAAATTCATCGAGTACTTTCCATCATTTTAAGAACAATACATATGGTAAACTAAATATTGTAAAATCTCAAGGTTTTGTTAAGATAGGGTTTATGACTACTACAACAAAATACTTATTAAGAACTTACCATATTATTTGTGGGAGTGGATGATGATACTAGATATTAATATTCTTTACAGTTGAGATTAACTTTGGTCTATTAAACCTTAAGAAAGGTAAGGAATTACTTAGTTTGCTTTAGAATTGTATTTATGTGTTTGAAAAGCTTTAAGACTTGCATTCTTAAGTCACCATAGTTTTGAAGATTTAAGAGGTTAGAAAGGTTGGTATTGTAACAAATATTTTGAAACTCTTACATTTCGCCACGATTTCTCTTTACTTTAGCTATAATAATAATGTTAATATTATTGTTATGAGCACTCTTCTTTATTTTTTAGTATTTTTGTTCTTGTATAATAAGTACCTAGTCATAAACACGCTTTTAATGGGAGAAAAACTTGCTTGAACTTAATAGAGAGGGTACATTGCCTTTAATTTTAAGATTACATGATGATGATGAATATGGTTAAAGTCCATTGAGACAAACTCTGGTCTATTATATCTTAAAAATATTACTTGATCGATGTAAAATTTTATTACTGTGCTAAAAAAGCTTATAAAAAAGCTTAGAAAGAAGCATTCCTATGTTGTCATAGTTTTGACAAATTAGAAGGTTACGGAGGTTTGTATTGTACATAAGAAATATTATGAAATCGTAATTTAATGTGGGTGTACTCAAGGCATTCTAAGAGAAAGGGACTTTTATCCTCAAAACTTTTAGTTTCACATAAATGACAAATCTTTTCCATCCACACTCTTTAGGAATTGTTGAGCACCTTGTTTCGCGGTGAAGCTAAAGAGATTTTGTTCTTATCTTGGCTATATACTAATTTTATTCTTTGAACTAGTTAAAATTGAGAGATAGTTTTAATCTTCTAGATTAGGGTTAATGACCTCCTTATAATATCTTAATAAATCCTTTTAACATAATTCTTTCTATAATAGCCTCTCTTCACTTGAATATGGACTAGATTTTAAAGCGATTTTAGGAAGTCTATGATCTCCCAAGTTATTTATCTTGTACTTGTACATCAAGTATCTAGTCATAATGATGCTTTGTATAAGTGGGAGACCCACTTCTAGAAGGAGAATAGTATAGGGTGTATTGTTATTAATTTTAAGGTTATACATTATGAAATGCTTCTGCATTTACTCAATTTTTCTCCAAAAATCTCTAGAAATGCAACCTAAAACTTTATAACCATACAAGATAACCAAAAATAAATTATCCTATATCACAAGGTTTGTTGAATTATAAAATGCTTTTAAATTTGTTTTATCTTTTTTCTACAATCCTCTAAAAATACTAAATATTTTGCAGTTTATAAATAAACCAAATAACACCAATTCAAAAATAATTAATTAACACTAGTTAAAATTATTTTTATTATAAAACTGGGCATAACTTGATTTGAGCCTAGATCTTCTTAAAAATAAAAACCTCGATCTTCATAAAAATAAATAAAAGTAAAGTAAAATTAAAATATTAAAATGCTTTATATTCTTTTTTATATTTAATTTTTGAGTTATTAAATAATAATTAAAATATATGTTTATTTATGCATTAGTTTAATAAGGCTTTCAACTTTTCAGTGTTTTTTTTGTTTGTTTTTCATATAATAATGTAAAAATTTTAAATTAAAAATATTAACCCAATTTTGATTAAAAATTTAACAAAAAGTTTAAAACATTTTAGAAATAAATTATGTAGTTCTACGTGACCACCAGTTATCGATCCGCCCACCGTGCTGTCCAGAGAAAGGACGTGTTCGTGCCAAGTTCTTTATAACCTATACTACGTGCATAAACTATGGTCGGTGCAGGAATGAAAAGTTATAGATAGTTTCTAGTCTATGATACTTGCATATAATAGATACGTATAGTTTTTATCTAGGACGGTGGCAATGACTAACTATCGGAAACCCTATGGCTAGACCTTCCATCTAGGACCATTTATTTATTTAAAATATATAATTTTTTTAATAAAAATAAAATATTTTCTATTTAACAATAATTTTTTTATTTAATGGTTTACTAAAAAACTTGATCTAAAAACATTAAAACATACCAAATAATTTACTGCTTCTTTATCTTATAAAGAAAATTAGATCCCAATTTTGGGAAAACATTTAATCCAAATTTACATCAAAATACAATTATAATTTTTTAATTAATTATTTAGAAAAAAACCCATCAAATGCCAAAGAATAACTAAACATTGCTTCTCATTTTTAATCCCAAATTTTAAAAATAAATAATAAAATTTTGCATAAAAATAATTAATGAAAATTTACATAAAATTACACTTCTAAATTTCAAGAGGCACACTTGAACCATGTTCCATCATCAAAATTCCCCTTAAGATAGGCTGCTGCACTCCAAACATTATGGACATTTAAGATATGAACTACCATATTTCATAAGCTAACATTCTTTTTTCTTGCTTTAGAACTATGTACTATCAAATTTACACTAATGGTGAATGTCCAAAATCTAAAATCAACTTAGAACTATGTGTTCATAGTGAATGTCCAAAATCTAAAATCAACTTAGAACTATGTGTTCATAGTAATAGTCGTGCAAGCTTGATAACAGTTGGATTTCATGAGCCCATTAAATACTATGCAACATGCTAAATATTATTTAGCTTTCTGTACGACCTTTCTCCAAAAGCCCATTTGAAAAATCATCCCATAAAAGCATCTAACTACTTTTTGCAAAGGAAAATGGAAAAGGTCATCCCATAAGAACATCCATCAGCTTTTCTTTCTACACTTACCTTTCTGCAAAAGCAAGTGTGGAAAGCGATCCCATAAAAACATTCAAGTACCTTGTTGAAAGACAAGTCATCCCATAAAAACATCCAACGGCCTTTCTGCACTTGCATCCCAAAAGCTAGAACTTTGATAGTTGAATAAATTTAACCATAATGAATCCATATAATGTCCTATTAGATTCACAGTAATGGTGAATGCGCAAAATCTAAAATCAAGCCAGGACTATGTGCTGCTCACAGTAACAATGAATCCCCTAATATTGGAAAAAAAATGTCAAACTGTAACCTATGAAGAAGAGAAAATGAATCCTGCTGCTATCTAGGGTGAGAAAGCTGAACTGCAGAAATCATGGACATCTGCGGAGGTGAATTGAAGGAAGATGATTGAGTTGTCGATACATAAAGTTTTGCTGTGTCCAGTAAAGACGCCGCAGAAGCAGGTATGTGGGAACTGATTCCCCTCACATAAAATCTCAGAAACATCAACGATTCCACCTGCGGATCCTCTACACGCACGTTCCCCTCGAGCATGTGGACTACCTTGGACATGCTAGGTCTCATTTTCGGATCCTTGTGCAAGCAACAGAGAGCAATCTTGACCAATCTCACGACTTCTTCAGCGGCGAACCTACCTTCCAGCCTGGGGTTGGCAAGCACAGTATATGGCCTCCCTATTGGCAGAGCTGCAGTGCATAAGCTGGGAAGTAATCGAGGTTAAAGCTGAGATCGATACTACGTTCGATGTCTAAAGAGGAATCCGGAGGGGTAAAGTTTTTTCGGCCAGCGACGATCTCAAGGAGCACCATACCGTAGTTGTAGACATCTGCTTTATGTGAAATGGGTGCGTTGGTGAGCCACTCTGGCGCCATGTAACCACGGGTGCCTCTCATGTTGCTCACCATGGTCTGCGATTTCTCTCGGCTCATGAGTTTGGCAAGTCCGAAATCGGACACCTTGGTCTGCGATTTTTCATTGAGGAGAATGTTCTCGGGCTTGACGTCGCAGTGTATGATCTTTTCGCTGCACTCCTCGTGAAGATAGGAGAGCCCTCTTGAGGTGCCTAGAGCAATATCGTAGCGCTCATGCCACTCCAAAACAGGGTGCAGTACCTCTGGGCCAAAGAGAGACCGGTCCAATGAGCCACCGTTCATGAATTCATAGACCAGGAGCAGGTTTGGCCCCTCGATGCAAAAGCCACGAAGCTTGACAAGGTTCATGTGGTGTATGCTGCCAATCATGGCGATTTCTGAATAGAATTCGTTGCGGCCCTTCATGTCAGTGGCGTTGTGAAGCTTCTTGACAGCAACCTTTGTGTTATCATTGGGCAACGTGCCCTCGTAAACGACTGCGTAGCCTCCGGAGCCGATCTTGTGCGAGAAGTCGTCAGTAGCGATCTGGAGGTCCTTGTAGGAGAACCACGTTGGGAGACCGCAGATGAATCGCAGGACTTGCTCGTCTTGTACATCGGATGAAATCGGGAAAGGAGGAAGGTATTGTCGACCATGCTTTCGACACCACAGCGTGACCATAGCCAGCTGATAAAAATCGATACAACGGCAATGGAAATGGCCCCGATTGATCCGAGTGCAATTGGTAAGATCGGTTTCTTTTTCATCGGATTCTCTATACTTTTCGCGACCACTTTCAAGAAAACTGAATCCGTGCTTCCATGATTTCTTTTCAGAGTCCCTAGGATTCCATGCACAAAACAAGAACCGGAGTCATTTTTGAAAGAAAAACCAATGCAAGAACAATTCATCAAGCATAGCTGCTGGCATTCGTTGACACTTATATTGCTCTGAATCGGGTTCTGAAATTCATCAGCGAAATAATCCACATCCTGCCCGAGGCTGACAAACTCAACAGACTTTTTCGTCGACAAATCTGTGTAATTAACACCGCATCCCGGAATCTCTCTTCCGGTGCAACCCTCAGATTCATCCCATTGGTTGACGAACTACAGCGCGGCCGGGCACGAGCACATGGGTGTAACCCCTCTGCAAATCACCAATGGGCCGCAAGTCTTAGGAAACCGGCATTCATTCTCCACGGCCTGGACGTCGTTCAACCACCCGCCGCTGCTGGTGTAGCTCTGGATCAAGAACTGTCCGTTTGGCTGGATCACGGCCCATCTCAGAGTTGCGTCACAGATATTCAGTATCTACACTTGCCTAATTAAATTAATTAAATTAATGAGGAGGTGGATTAATTGACCCATAATAAATGCTGATGTCATCATTGCCATGTGTCAAGTGAAAACTAGATACCAAACTCCACTAATGACATCACTTCTGATTGGCCAATCAGAAGTTTACAAAATAGCAAATACAAATATTTTTATTAAAATTTAAAATATTTTTTTGCAAGCTGTAAAGTTTAACTTTAGAAAATAGATTTTAATTTTTGGGTGTTGGCAACTAATAGAAGGTCAAAGGTTTGATTGACTAGCAACCGATTACTATTTACTATATACCTGCTGTGGCAAGTATAATAAATATATATATAAAAGTACAGCCAAGCAAATGATCTGCTTCCTTTTAACATTATGATCTGCTTCCTTGATTATGTTCTCCTAACATTATGATCTGCTTCCTTTTAATATTATGATCCAACTTCTTTTTAATATTATGGTTTGTTTCTTTTTAATATTATGACAAACTTCTTTTTTAACATTATAATATGTTTCTCTTAATATTATGATCAACTTCTTTTTAACACTATTAGTCAGTGCCTTTGGGCTAGTTCGCATGGACTCTCTTTGTAATTGATTTGTTGTTTTTTTAACATAAATCAAATTTTTGAAGCCTAAGTTTGCATAAGAGAAAAATGCATAATTTTACCTCATCATTGGTATTTGGTATAAGCAAAACTGTTTTTTTCCACCAATAAAAAAAATTGTAAAAAAATTAACAAATTTGATCTCTTATTTTGCCCTGTTTTTGCCACCAAATTTGAAAAAATTAACAAATTTGATCTCTTATTTTGCCTTGTTTTTCCCACCAAATTAACAAATTTGATGTTTTATTTGGCCTCAATTTTATTAGCCTTATATCCTAAGTATTTGGTGTCTTATATCTTAAGTATAAGTATTTGATTTGATGTTTTATTTGGCCACCAAATTAACAAATTTGATGTTTTATTTGGCCTCAATTTTATTAGCCTTATATCCTAAGTATTTGGTGTCTTATATCTTAAGTATAAGTATTTGATTTGATGTTTTATTTGGCCTCAATTTTATTAGCCTTATATCCTCAGTATTTGGTGTCTTATATCTTAAGTATAAGTATTTGATGTCTTATTTGGCCTCAATTTTATTAGCCTTATATCCTAAGTGTTTTGTGTTTTATTTTAAGTATAAGTGTTTTGTGTTTTATTTTAAGTATAAGTATATGATGTCTTATTTGGCCTCAATTTTATTAGCCTTATATCCTAAGTGTTTTGTGTTTTATTTGTTTGAATTGAATTCAAATGAATTAATGCTATGGAGTCTTAGTATTAGTTTAAAACATTTGATGTTATGAAACTGTTTTCCATTAACACCTTCACACATTACAATCCTCACACATCCACCGCCCCACCGCCTTACAACGTACCCTAACGCAAATTGAGAAAGACTGATGCATGCAGGCTAAACTTTCCATTGGAAGTGAGTATCTACTGGTAACAAAAATGAGCAGCAATCTCACACCGATACGTAGAGGGAAAAAGTAAGTGTATCCTCTCAGGAAGAGAAGATAGTTTTAGTCCCATTTATCTTCTTCACATAGGAAGAAGAAACTTAATCATAGGTTCATATTATTCATGTTCAATTTCGATGCCAACACCAATCTCTTTGTGGCTCTATGAATATTGCTCAAGCTCCAGAAGTAGGCCTACTTAAAGAAGATACAATACAATGAATCAAGTTTTTACAACAATCTCCTTGTGGCTCTATGAATATTGCTCAAGCTCCAGAAGTAGGCCTACCTAAAGAAGATGCAATACAATCAATGAATCAAGTTTTTACTGCTAGTTGACAATTTATGTCACTAGTAAGTAAATTTTAGGAAATAAGAATCTACACAATCATTTGATTAACTGCACTTAAATTTACATATATTCTCTGGAGTTCTTAGCGCATTGATATTTCTGTCCATGTTTATTGTGCATAAAATATTTTCTACCCATTCTACATGAAATCTCTACCTGTGATCTTTTGAGTCGTGCTCTAAATCTCGACCACCCTAACACAGGTCATGTTGTCAAACCTGTAAAGCATTAAGGCATGTGTGCAAGGTACCTCTAAAAGACCTTTGATTTTTCTACAACAAATAAATTTAATCTTTCATTAAAACGAACAAATTAATTGATGGAATCAAAGAGTTGAATGAAAATTTCACAAATGACCAGCCTCAGCCGACCTAAGCATTTTTCTATTGCTGGGATTGAGAAAACAAATATACAGTAAATGGTTGATTTACTGTTGCTTCCTCTATCGTTTCTCAACTACATGACCTCTAGATCAAAGCCGATGGTGCCTTGAGGCCTCAGAGGTGGATACAAGATGACACTGTTATTCTTGCATATTCATTTCTTTTCACATCTGCCTTAACATTCAAATCCAAATCCGTGTTCATTTGGAAGATATTGTCGTGTTCATATCCAGAAGTGCATTACAGCCTCGTCCTCCTACCTCTCAGGCATCCAGTAATACTTCTAAATACCAAAGTCATTAAAGGGACAATGAACATGAGTCATGAGTCCATGCATACTATTTTTTATGGGGCGCCTATCGAAAAGCATTTGTTAGTGCAAACAAGTGGCCTTCTACAACACTTCGATTGCATGTAGGTGTTGTTCCCAGGTCAATGGATCATTTGAGCATCTTTGTGCAAGGGAATGGGTGTCAAAGTGCATGGAAGTGTTGTGGAAACAACAACATTGATTAACATAGCATCGGATGATTGACGTGCCAATGAGAACGAATAATTAAATAAAAACTATTCACCAGCAAGAACACGTATTGAGAACTCATCTCGTGAGTGCAACCACCAAGTGCCATAAGTTTCTTGGCACCATGAACACGATCCAGGTATTCAAGCGTGCGGTGATCAAGACCAACACTAGTATTAGTGGGGAATTATCTACCAAGAGAGCTAGATATAAATATTAGGTGCACTTCATGGCTTTTTTATGCTGGAATTTTTATGTAGGTGGAGAAACTACGGTAGCACAAAGTTCAAACAATAGGTAGAGTACATGCAAGCGTTGTAGGACATGTGGTCCTTCTTCATAGTAAGTACAGGTCGTGTTTCATGATAGTGGTACTGGACAACACAAACATTACTTAAATATAATATTTATAACTCAGGAAAGAGGCCAAATAAGGCTTCCCTTCCATCAATTGGCCATTAACGATTTTTGCATAAAATCGTTAGCTGGCTTGGTAATTGCGACAAATCATTCTTCCAAGAGTAAGGATATTTTTACTTGGTCACAGTCGGAAATTCCTAGCGTAGATCCTAATACTCTTGAGAATTGCATTGACACATTTCCATACATGTAATCTATTTGGAAGAAAAAATGGCCTATCCATCCCGCAAAATTTCCGACCATTAAGCATACATTTTGGATGAATTCCATGATAGCTAAAGCCACATCAATCCTACCTAAACCTGGACTGACTTTAATTCATCCATGAGAATCTCATTTTCATGACGAGTGCCTTCCTACAAGGATTATGAGACAACACGCCTCTAGTTGTGCTACTCTGTCCCCAAGATGGTAATCTGGTTCCTATGTGGTGTCTCTGGTTTTTACAATCGGGAACATATCCTCTAACTACTGAGAATAATCTTTATTTATAATTTGTTGCACCTCTATATGGGAATGTGAATGATCAACTATGTTTTGTACCTTTTTTGGCAAACGGAATTTACAAAAGTATCTTATTATGCTATATGCTGCTATGGATTACGAATTAATCCTTTGTCCTTTACGATTTCCTTCTATATCCCTGTAATATTTGCTTACTGAAGTGGATACCAAATTGATTTTAACGGGTTGTTTGGACTGACTCACTGTATGGATTGTATTTATGGGTTTTGAAGTTGAAACGACTGTCGCTCTCCCTTAGTAGTTGGAAGAGGAATGGATTAGCGCTTTCCTTGTCACTTGCCTTACTCTTACTCGTACTCATGTACTCACGTATGATTTCGTAATAACTTTTTTGTTTTCATTATTCAAAATATTATTTAGATGGATTCGATGAAATAGATCCTTTTGGATCAATAAAGTGCAATTTATTCTATAGTAACCAGAAATAAAGTTATTTGGTTGTGATGCTCGGCCTGCTTGGTCTAGTTCTTCTGGCGGTTCTAATGTCATTGGTAATATTGCTCATTCAAATACTCATTAAAATGTTTCAATTGTTGCTGCTAGGAATGCTTTAGCTAGGAATGGTGATCCTTCAACTGCTCTTGGGACTGCTTGGTAATTGTTGCTCGGACTCCTTGTGATTCCAAGAATGAGGCCTCTAGGAACTATGTTGATGGAAATTACGTTTGTTCAACTAATGCTGTAAACGCCCATGTTCTACTTTCTGTTTCAACCAAACCAAACCGATGCTAGAAATTTTGCGAGTTCAAATGGAGCCTAGAATTATGCTTGGAATGTTGGTGTTCTTTCTTTTGCTGAGAATCCTTATGCTGCTCTCCGAACTGCTTAGCTAATATGTAGCAATGATAGAACAAGGCATGGACTTGCTGCCTTGTAACCCTCCTTGTTAATATAAGAAACAACTAAAATTCAGGTTGCCATCTTTCTTTGTTAATTTTTTAGGAAATATGAAGATACTTTGAAGTTTAAACTTTTGATAAACAAATTCAATGCATGTAGATATTATCAACAATTCAAACCCAAATATTGAATCCATAAGACGGGTGATGTACCTTGGAGTATGATAGATAATGGCACATAATGATTTTACAATACTTTGCATATTGATTGATAAGAAATATCTAAGCAACACTAAAGAATAGAGATCATAAAAAATACTGCCCTAGCATTTCCAAGTGCATATCACTATAATAACAAGCTTATTCACTCATACAATGAAAGTAGCTAATGATTTCCTGCCTTTTGGTCAGTGTGAACACTATACACACAATGTGCACACTTCCCATGTTACCTATGGTGCATTTCTTGACTTGGTTCCAAGTTGTTGTCTATACACACAATGTGCACACTTCCCACGTTACCTATTGCCCATTTCTTGACTTGGTTCCAAGTTGTCGTATGAGAATTACCTCCCACAATGAAGATATTCACCCTCCATTAATTCAACGGTGATATCTGCCTCTAATTGATTATTAATTGATTCAACTAAATTGAACAAAAATGGAACTAAATTTAACTGGACTGAAGAGAATTGAATGTAATTGAACTGAACTGAAGTGAACTAAATGTAACTAAACAACCGATTGCTTGACCATTAGTTAATTGGATGTCTTTAGTGCTTCATGATGAGTTCCATCAACAACAACCACTTTGAATAAATTAAGGAATATATTCCTTAATTAGCTTAAAATTTGGTTGTTCATGGCTAATCCACACTTCAATAATTTTAAAAAACTGAAGGAGATATGCGGTAAGAGTTTTCTAAGTCAACAAGTTTAGAACCTGTTAAGTAGGTTCATCCTCAAGAGAAATAGACTCTCGCTATTTTATGCACCCACACTTTAAGAATAAATATGAAATTTACAGAACCTAAGGTTTTTCTATTTTTTAAAACCTACCTAAAAAATAGAAAAACCTTATGTTTTGTAAATTTCATATTTATTCTTGACGTCCAGGTGCAGAAAAGAATGAGAGTCCATTTCTCCTGAGGATGAACCTACTTAACAGGACCTTGTTCATTGAAAAAACTCTTACCGCAGATATCCTTCAGTTTTTTAAAAATAACTTAAATTTTTTTTCCACAACTTGGTCTTAACTCATGTCTTTGCAATTCAAGTTCATTGGAAGTCTCACATAGAAAATTCAAATCTTCATTCTATCTCTGTGCTCATCTCATTTATCATTTAATTAATTTTGCATGGTAGATGAGTATTTGATTAATTAATCAGTACATGCAGCAAACACAACATTACACTGATAACAAAAGCAACTGATTTTCTTTCAAGTAACTTGTTTCGTTAGCATATTGATTTTAATCTTTTTATACTACGATGCATTGCATTTTCTTAATAGTATCTTATTTACATAATTTATTAGTTGAGTAACTTAATATTACCAAGTTGAAATATTAATATTTATTAAAATATTATTATAACTTGGTTTGCACGAATGTAGCTTAACTACGATTGGCTTATACATTAATTAATTAATTAATGTTTTAAACACACTCAAAAAAATATAAGTACATCTAACCAAATGATGTGCTTCCTTTTAACATTATGATCTCTTTCTTTTTAATATTATGGTCAACTTTTTTTTAACATTATTAGTCCCTTCCTTCGAAGACTCGTAGGGACTCTTGTAATTGGTTTGTTGTTTTTTTTCATTAAGTCACATAAATCAAAGTTTTCAAGTCTAAGTTTGCATAAGAGAAAAATACATAGTTTTACCCCATCAATGGTACCAAAAAAACTGTTTTTGCCACCAATCAACAAATTTGATGTCTTATTTGGCCTCTTTTCCAAATGGGCATTAGAGAAAATTTGGGGTCTAAAATGGGTCTTATAAGAAAACGTGCCAACAATAAATTTTGTGAGTTAGAGTTCAAGAACCAATAGAATTTCAATAAAATGAGTCAACCATAATGGTTGAATTAGCATATTTGTCATACAAGAAAACTACTTTTTTTGTTCGTATTTTCGACATATCTCCTTGTGTTTTTACTCAAATTTCAGGAGGGAGAGCTCATTGGATGTGGAATTTAATTCCACATCCAACGAGTACCCACATTGCATACTTTTGTGTCATCATCACGTTTTTTTGGGCATTTCTTGTTTTTGGGGTAGAGGGGTCCGTCAAAAGTATGCAGTGTGGGTACTCNAGCTCTCTCGCCTGAAATTTGAGCAAAAAAATAGGAGATATGTTGAAAATACAAACAAAAAAAATAGTTTTTTTTCATTCTTCCTCCAAAATTAATAACTTTTATTTTATTATTTTAACTATTATTTTATGATTTTCCTTAGGAGGCCCAATTTAGACCTCAAATTTCCTCTAATGCATAATTTTATTAGCCTTATATCCTAATAATTTTGTGTTTCATTTGGTGGAATTGAATTGAAACGAACTAATGCTATGGTCTCTTACCATTAATTTAAAACATTTTATGTTATGAAATTGTTTTGCAGTAACACCTTGCCACATTGCAACCCTCACATCTCCACCACCCCATCGCCTTACAACCCTAATGAAAATTGAGCAAGATTGATGCATGCAGGCTAAAGTTTCCATTTGGGAGGGAGTATCTACCGACAACAAAATTGAGCAGCAATCTCAGACCAATACGTAGAGGAAAAAGAAGGTGTATTCTCCTAGGAAGAGAAGGTAGTTTTAGTCCGATCTATGTTTTTCACATATGAAGAAGCAACTTAATCAAAGGTTCATATTATTCCTGTTCAATTTTGAATCCAACACCGATCTCCCTCTGGCTCTATGAATATTGCTCAAGATCCACAAGTTGGCCTACCTTAAAGCTGATAATGTTAAAGAAGTTGCAATACAATGAATTAAGTTTTTATTGGTAATTGACAATTTATGTCATTCTTAAGTAAATTTTAGGAAATAAGAATCTACACAATCATTTGATTGACTACACTTAAATTTACATATCTTCTCTGGAGTTCTTAGCACATTGATATTTTTGTCCATGTTTGTTGTGCATAAAATATTTTATACCCATTCTACATGAAATATATACTTGTGATATCTTGAGGTGTGTTCTAAATCTTGACGAGCCAAACACATGTCATGTTTCTCGACTACAGGACGTCCAGATGAAATTCAATGGTCTTGGAGGTTGCAAAGGTGGATACAAGATGGCGTTGTTATTCATGCATATTCATTTCTCTTCACATATTTCTTCTTAACATTCAAAGCCGTGTTATGTTGAAGCACTCCTACAATCATTGCAAAGACAAATTTGGAAGATATTTTCATGTTCATATCCCGAAGTGCATTACAATGTCGTCCTCCCACCTCTTGGGCATCCAGTAGTAGGATGATGCATAATACTTCTAAATACCAAAGTCATTGGTGTTGGAATAATAATTAATCGCAGATCCTTATCAAATCTCAACCGACCCTATTAGAGTCCATATTAGTTCAGTTATTATAGTATTTAATGTTAAGTTAGTAGATTCATGAGGAAACAAAGTTTAGTTTTCCTATAAATAGAAGAGGAATATTGTAAATCAAAGAGAATTTTCAGAGAATAGTGTTGAATCTCAAGCTTCTGTGTGTTTAAAAGTGTCGAGAGCCGAAGCTCTGTAAAAGGCGACATATCTCTGTAAATTTCTAAGTTTGTATTTACAACAAATATTTCTCTATTATGTCCTAACAAGTTTTATAAATCAATTGTTATGGTTAAATGAATGTCTTATTTAGCCGCACATTCCCTCTAGAATCACTTGAGTAAATGTTGTTTACATTTACTCCTTAAGTGAAAGACACAAAGAATACATAAGTAATTCATAGAGTAAAAGTTTATTTTCATGACACAGTGGTCGACTCAAGTCTTCTTGAATGTTTGATTATATGATTTTGTAATTCTGTCGAATTATTGTTGTGTCGAGTTTTACTCCATTTTAACGGTCGGTGAAAAATATTTGTAATTTCTTATGTCCTTAGGATAAGAAATCTCCCTTGTAAAATACGGCTAAAAGGAAACCGTTCCAAGTCAGTTAGTTAGAAACAAAAGTCAGTCAGTCAAAGTAGAACTTGTCGAATTCAATCGGTCGAAGTAAAACCTATTGAAGTTGAGTAAGTCAGTAAAACCAACAAGTAAGAACTTGTGGAGGTAAAAGGATTCGGGTCAAAAAGTCCTACCATATTTAGTCTTTAGAAAAAAACTTGTCAAAATATTTTGGTAGATTTGTCTAGTTGGAGTTAGACAAGTTTTACCCAATGAGAAAAAGAGGTCGAAGTCCCGACTTGAAATTTTATGACTGAGCGATAAATCAAGTTTAGACATCTTAGAGTTGTTAATTGGTATCATAGAAGATTTAGGAAAGAAATAATGTCTTCAAAAGGGAAAAGTAATTTTCTAAGGAAAAATAAAAAATAAAAAATGGCTTCTGGGAGATAGGCTTTGTTCATAGGTCAAGATGTCTAGGACATAGTCTAGAATGGTTATGCAGAATCAACAGATCAAGCGGCATATAAAAATATCGCACAAGATGAGAAAGATTCCTCAATGGAATAGAGGAATAAATATGGAAAGGCCCTATTATATATACACCAGGTCATGCATGAAACCATACTCCTAAGAGTAGCAACAAATCTTATCTCTAAGGAGGCATGGGACACATTGGAGACTGCATATCAAGGATTGAAAAAGGTAAAGAATTCCAAGTTGTATATTTTGAGAAGATATTTTGAATCTCTATCAATGAAAGACACTGAGTCAGTAGACTCATTCTATACTAGAGTTGTTGGTTTGATAAATAAACTGAAATCTCATGGAGAAAAGGATGGTTGAAAAAATTCTCAGAAGTATCCACCCAAGATTTCAATCCTTGGTTGTGATCTTGGAAGAAATACGACATGTCAGTGTTTACCATTTATGAGTTGTAAGCTTCACTCATTAATCATGAAAACATAATCAATATATCAAATACATCATTGGAAGCATCATTTGTATCAAAGTCATCCATAATGCGTGATAGAGACAGGGGGGAGAAAAAACCCTAGAGGAAGAAGTTCTTCCACAGGAGGATGTGACAAAAGTCGCGTGGATGTCACTTGTAGAGGACAGAATGAAAATCCAAGTCATCCAATTGGATTTTCATTCGAGCGCAATGTTAATGGCTTATGCATCTCCAATTGAATGCAATATTGTCCAAGAAATTCCACATGACATATGGTTCTTAGATTTAGCTTGCAATAATCATATGAATGGAAATTTAAATTTGTTTTCCATACTAGATAATTCAATTGAAACTGATAAATATACACTTGGAAATAATGTCGAAGTCACTGTTTTGGGAAAAGGTACGTTTGGTATTCTAACCTAAGATGGGGAGAGTAAGTTTATTCCTGATGTCTATCATGTAGAAGGCCTGAAACACAATTTATTGAGAATTAGAAAACTATTACAAAAAGGTTACAGAGTTTACATAGAAGATAATCATTGTGTGATTAAAAACATTCATCCAAGCAACCATCTAATAGCAAAATTGCCAATGAAAAGTAACTGCTTGTTTCCCTTGAGGATAAATCTAGACATGAAAGGAAAGACAAATACAAGAGCTGCATTCAAGGGAGAAACAAAAGAAGTAGACATGAACTTTGACAAGAAAGAAAATGACAGCGCTGATTTTCAAGCTACATTTCAAACAGAAGTTCGGGATGAATCTTGGATGTGGAATTTCATATTTGGACACCTGAATTTTTTTGGGCTGAAGCTACTTCACACAACAAATATGGTGAAAGGATTTCCATTGATTGACAAACCAGAAAATGTTTGTGAAGGCTACATTTTTGGCAAGCAACATAGAGATACATTTACAGTCAGAAAGTAATATAGAGCAGGGACACCACTTGAGATTGTGCACTTTGATATTTTCGGTCAAATGCAGACATCATCCATTGGTTGCTGTAATTATTTTATTAATTTTATTGATTAGTACTCATGAAAAACATGGGTATATTTTCTGAAAACTAAATCTGATGCATTTAGTTATTTTCAGTAGCTCAAGGCACTCGTGGAGAACTAGAGTGGACGCCACATCAAAATATTAAGGACAAATAAAAGAGGTGAATATGTCTCGAATGAATTTATAAATTTTTGAAAGGCCTATGGCATACAAAATCAATTCACTGCATGACATATGCCTCATCAAAATAGTGTTGCTGAAAGAAATAACATAACCATTATAGAGATGGTGCACAACATGATGGAAGCCAAGCATTTGTCAAATGAATATTGGATTGAAGCAGTCATAGCTCATGCTCATATTAATTTTTTGTTGTTGTGTCGCATATGCTCATGTTGCAGATGAGCTAAGAAACAAGTTAGACAATAAGGAACAAAAAAGTATTTTGTTGGTTACTTTGAAGACAAATAATCATTAAAGTTGTGATTGTGTCACAAGGAAAGTGATCATCACTCGATATGTTCAATTTGTCGAAAATGAATCATGGGATGGAGCTGTAGGAATAAATGTCAAGATTGTGTCGAATGTTGACCATGATGACATGGGCGAGGAAGTGGTTCAAACACCACATGTAAGCCAATCAGTCGCAGCACCATTGAATCCCATGAAACCGCAACATGGTTCAACATAAAGAACATCGATACAAGTTGCATCTCAAGTTGCATCTCAAGTTGCATCGACAAGAACACAAAGAGGACATCAAAATCCATCAAGGATTTCGTGAAGGTCAACGTTGATAGAACCCGTGAAGACAAGAAGTATGCATGAAATATATGAAGTTGGTACACCAAATTCATTCTCTCTCTTTGCATTATTTTCTCCATATATGATCCACTAACATTTTAGAAATTTGTTGAAGAAGATATATGGGCACAAGCCATGGATGAAGAAATAGAATGGGTTGAAAAGAATCAATCATGGGAGTTGGTATACGTAGAAAAATATAAAAATGTAATCAATGTCAAATGGATTTACAAGACTGAGCAAGATGCTGATGGGAATGTGAAGAAGAAAAAGGAAAGAATGGTCGCAAAATGGTTCACACAACATATCAACATAAACTTCAATAAAACTTTTTCACATGTCACACACATGGATGCAGTCATAACAGTCTTGTCCATTGCTGCACAAAACAAATGGCTTGTTTATCAAATGGATGTTAAGTCTAGATTTTTGAATGGCTATCTTTAAGAGGAAGTATATGTGGAACAACCACAAGGATATGAAGTTTCAGGTCAAGAGTATAAAGTGTATAGGTTGAAAAAGGAGCTCTATAGTTTGAAGCGAGATCCTAGAGCTTGGTATATTTGGATTGATTCCTATCTCACCAAAAATGGATTTCACAGAAGTGAAAGTGAACTAACGTTGTACACCAAAGTGAATGAGCAAGGTAAGATGTTAAGTGTATTCCTGTATCTAGATGATTTAATATTTATTGGTGACTTTGGCATATAATATTTTAAAGCAATCATGGAAAGTGAATTTGAAATGACTGATTTGGGGCTTATGAAATTTTTCCTAGGAATTGAAGTTCAACAGTCTGAAAGTTGTATATTTATATCACAGTAGAAATATGCAAGTGCAATTTTTAAAATATAATATATGTATAATTGCAAGACATCCCCAACACCAATAATAACAGGTTTAAAATTGATCAAGGATGATGATGGATCAACTGTAGATACTATGTTGTTTAGAAGGCTGGTTGGGAGCCTTATGTATTTAACAACGACAAGACCAGACATCATGTATGGAGTAATATTGATCTCAATATTGATGGATACACCAAAAGAATCTCATTGGCAAGCAAGTAAAAGAATTTAGACATATGTAAGTGGCACAAATTACCTTGGCATTATGTACTCAACATCAGAAAATTTTAAACTCCTTGAATACATTGACAGTGACAATAGAGGCAGCACAAATGTCAGGAAAATCACATCTGGTTACACATTTCATTTTGGTACAAGTGTTGTATCTTGGGATTCAAAGAAAAAACTCATAGTAACTTTGTCTTCAACATAAGCAGAGTATGTCGCAACCACAAGTGCACCATGTCAAGCCGTTTCGATGTAGAGAATTTTGAAAGATCTGTCACAGAACCAGCAAAAACCAACAACCATTTTATTCGACAACACTTCAGGCATTGAATTATCAAAAAATCATGTGTTCCACAAGAGAACCAAAGCACATTGACATAAGATTTCATTTCATAAGAGAGTTGGTGAACAAGAAAGAAATTTGTTTAGAATTTTGTAGGTCTCAAGATCAACTTGCATACGTCTTTACAAACCATTGGAAATGGATACATTCCAGTATTTGTGAACTTATATTTGAATGACAAGTTCTGCATAGTGAACTTTGTCATGCACATAGCAAGTTTAAGCTTTGAAACAATTTGTAATATTTTGTATTTTGAGATCCCCAGCTGCTCATAATTAAGGCAAAGTGTTGGAAATTTTAATTAATCATAGATCCGTATCAGATCTCATCCGACCCTCTTAAAGTCTGTATCAGTTCAGTTTCTGTTAGTCAATGTGACAAGATGAAGAGTTCACGTCTCTCATAAATAAACCAGTCAAATTAAATTTCTAAAGATAAGTTTTTAGGTAGATAGTTATTACAATATTTAATGTTAAGTCAGTAGATTCACGGAGAAGCAAAGTTTAGTTTGGTTATAAATAGAAGAATAATATGGTAAATCAAAGAGATAATTTTGAGAGAATAGTGTCGAAGCTCGCGTTTCTACGTGTTTGAAAGTGTCAAGAGTCGAAGCTCTGTAAAAGGTGAAATATCTCTGTAAATTTCTAAGTTTGTATTTACAGTAAATAGTTCCCTGTTATGTCCCAGCAAGTTTTATAAATCAATTGTTATGGTTAAATGCATGTCTTATTTAGCTACACATTCTCTCCAAAATTACTTGAGTAATTGTTGTTTACATTTACAGGTTAAGTGAAAGACACAAAGCATACAAAAGTAATTCACCGAGTGAAATTTTGTTTTTATGACAGAGTGGTCGAATCAAGTATTCTTGAATGTTTGATTATATGATTTTGTAATTCTGTCAAATTATTTGTGTGTCAATTTTTACTCCATGTTAACATTTGGTGAAAAATATTTATAATTTCTTAAGTCCTTAGGCTAACAAATATCCCTTGTAAAATTCGACTAAAGTCAAACCGGTCGAAGTTAGCTGGTCGCAAAAAAAATTTAGTTAGTTGAAGTAAAATAGTCAAGTAAGTCGGTCGAAGTAGAGTTTGTCAAATTCACTAACTAAAACATGTCAAAGTTGAGTAAGACGATCAAACCGACAAGTAAGAACTTGTCAAGGTAAAAGGATTATGGTCGAAAAATATGACCATATTTAGTCTTTAAAAAAAACTTGTCAAAATATTTTGGTATACTTGTCTAGTCAGAGTCAGACAAGTTTTACCCAACAAGAAAAAGAGGTTTAAGTCTCGACATGAAATTTTATGACTGAGTGGTAACTAAAGTTTAGACATCTTAGACTTGTTAACATTTCGATGGAGAATGAACATGAGTCATGACTCCATGCATACTATTTTTTTATGGGGCACCTATCAAAAATCACTTTTTAGTGCAAACAAGTAGCCTTCTACAACACTTCGAATGCATGTAGGTGTTGTTCCCAGGTGGAAAGATCATTTGAGCAGCTTTGTGTAAGGTAATGCACATCAAAGTTCATGGCAGTGTCATGTCAACAATAAAATTGGATGATTGACATAGCATCAGATGATTGACATAGCATCAGATGATTGACATCCCAATGAGAACGAATAATTAAATAAAAATCTATATTCTACACCTCAAACTATTCAGCAGCAAGAACATGTTATGAGAAGTCATATAGTGAGTGCAACCACCCAAGTGCCATAAGATTCTTGGAACCATTAACATGAGCCAGACATTCAAGCTTGTGGTGATCAACACCAACACTAGTATCCATGGGGAATCACCTACCAAGAGATCTAGGTCTAAAAATTAGGTGCACTTCATGGCTTTTTTATGTTGAAATTTTTATGTAGGTGGAGAAACTACGATGGCACAAACAATAGCTAGAGTACATGCAAGTGTTGTAGGAAATGTGTTCCTTCTTCATGGAAAGTACAGGCCATGTTTCATGATAGTGGTAGTGGAGAACAAAAAAATTACTTAAATACAATAGTTATAACTTAGGAAAGAGTCCAAATAAGGCTTCCTTTGCATCGATTGGCCATTAACAAATTTTGCATAAAAACTTTAGCTTAAAATAGATTGGTAATTGCGACAAAGCACTCTTCCAAAAGTAAAGATATTTTTACTTAGTCATATTCAAAAATTCCTGGCCTAGATCCTAATACTATTGAGAATTAAATTCACACATGGACAAACATGTAATCTATTTGGAAGAAACAATTTCTTAAATCCATCTTGCTAAATATTTTACCATTAAGGCATACATTTTGGAAGAAATACATGATATAGCCTCCAGGTTGAGCCACATCGATCCTACCTAAATCTAGATTGACTTTAATTCATCCATGGGGATCTCCTTTTCATGACGGGTTCCTTCCTACAAGAACTATGAGACAACATATGTTGGCACATATCTGGTATGGTGCCACTCTGTTCCCAAGATGGTAACACTACAACAAATCCTAGAATTAGCGTCCTATTTAGCGTTGCTTTTTAGTGTAATTTTTTTTAGATTGATTGGTCAAACTAGACGCTAAATGGGATGCGTCATGGAAAAAACCTAAAGAGTTTCAAACAACATCTTGTTTTTCTTCCTAGATAGAATCCTTTATGACGTCCAAAATAGCGTCTATGTTTTTGCTTCTAGAATAGCATCCAACTTTACTTCCTAAATAACATCAAGGTTTGCTTCCTAAATAATGTCTTATTTTGCTTCCTAGCGAGTGTCCTCTTTTTCTTCTTAAATGAAATCCTCGTTAGTGCCATATTTGCATCCTTAAAAGCACCATGTTAGCATCCAAATTAGCATCCAATATCACATCCATTTTTGCTACCACTTTAGCATCGCATTTTGCACCATGTTTTACTTCCACATAGGTACCAATTTTTGCTTCCAAATTTGCACCAATTTTTTATTCCTTTTTTGCATCGTGTTTTTCTACCAAAATGACACCAAATATTTATGCTATTGTTGCACAATATTTTGCTTCCTATGTAGGGCCATGTTTTTCATCCAAAGTAACCTCTTATTTTGCTACCATAGAACTGCCATGTTTGGCTTCATCATTAGAACCACATGTTCATCCTTTTTAATTCCTAGTTTCAAATCTTGTTTTTATACCATATCAATGCCATGTTTGCCTTCATCATTAGTGCCATGTGTTGCATCCTTTTTAATGCCTAATTTTGCATCTTTAATTTTTTGTCACTAATTTAGTCGTTTTTAGTAATTTTATATATGAAGGTCATTTTTGTTTGGTCACTTATCTCTCATTGTTTGGTCACTTATCTCTTATTTTTTGGTTACTAATTTAGTTGTTTCTAACCGATATTATAATATCATTAGGGCATGGAGGAATCGAACCACCAACCTCTTGCTTGTGAGGCAGCCGTGTTAGATTTTTATCAATATGACAATATGATCTTAGGATCTTATCTCAGAGAATAACATGCACAACAATCAATCACAAGAGACAATAGACAGAAATATTTATCCTTGGGGAAACCATAAAGGAAAAACCCTACAACTTCCTTCGATATAGAATGAGCACCAATGGCATAAGTAAAACATGAAAACATAAATATGATCTCCGACAGCTGATCTCTCTCACATGTGCCAGCACTTCCTCTCTCACTCATGCGCCCCAGTTGAGTGAATGTATGTGTGTAGAAATTAGGAGAGCCTTAATTCTATTTATATTCTTTCGTTCACTTTATATTTGACTCAGTTATGTAGGCTCGAGTAATCCTAACTCAGTTATGTAGGCTTGAGTAACCACAACTAGGGTACTAATGACCCAACTTACAATGGAGGGGACTTCCTCATGAATTTTAATAATTATATCGATAGGAACATCGTGGTATAAAGAAATACAAGTGATTATCCCGATAGGAGCATCGGGGACCAATGAAATACAATATATACAAGTGAATACATTCTGAAGTTACAAATACATCAACACTCCCTCTTAACTAGGAAGGTATTCTCTTGAAACAATTCATTAGCACAAGTCTTCTTCTCTGAATCATCACCAAAGTTTGATCATCACTTGATCATCATCAAAGCTATATTATTACTGGATCATCATGAAAGCTGGATCATCATCAAATTTGGATCATCATAAAAGATGGATCATCACTGCTTCTGCTATCTCGATCAAATGGTGTTATCTATCAATTCTTCTCATCACAGGAAGTTCTATAGATCCAGCCCTTTTTCATGCTAGTTGTAGGCCTAGCCTCCATGTAGGTCTTCCTCTACAGAGCCATATCATTTCTATACTGGATGCAGGCCTCTACAGAGCCAATCCTTTCTCATATTGGATGTACCTCCACAGATCCATTCCTTTTTCATACTAGATGTGGGTCCTTATAGAGCCATTCCTTTTTCATATTGGATGTAGGCCACTACAGATCCATCCATTTTTCATGCTAGATGTACTTCCACCAAGCCAATCCTTTTCATACTGGATGTGAGTCTCTACAGAGGTGGTCCTTTTTCATACTGGATGTAGGCCACTACAGATCCAACCCTTTTTCATGTTGGATGTACTTCCACAGAGACATTATTTTTTCATATTGGATGTGGGTCTCTACAGAGCTAGTCCTTTTTCATACTGGATGTAGGACACTACATAGCCATCCATTTTCATGATGGATGTACTTCCACAGAGCCAGTTCTTTTTCATACTGGATGTGGGTCTCTATAGAGCCAGTCCTTATTCATGCTGGATGTAGGTCCCTACAGAGCCAGTCCTTTTTCATAATGGATGTAGGCCACTACAGAGCCATCCATTTTTCATGTTGGATTTACTTCCACAAAGCCTATCCTTTTTCATACTGGATGTGGGTCTCTACAGAGCCAGTCCTTTTCCATACTGGATGTAGACCACTACAGAACCATCACTATTTCATGTTGGATGTACTTCCATAGAGCCAATCCTTTTTCATACTAGATGTGGGTGTCTACAGAGCCAGCCCTTTTTCATGCTTTGTGTAGGCCACTACACTTATATCTGACCATGGGAGGCCCCATCTACCACCATGTCAAAATGGCACAACACTTACATCTGACCATGGGAGGAACCAATCCTACCACCATGTCAAAAGGGAACAACACTTACATATGACCATGGGAGGAACCAATCCTACCACCATTTCAGAAGGAATCAGTGCTTACATCTGACCATGGGAGGTCTTTCCTGCCACCATGTCTAAAGGGCTCACAGACTCATCACTTCCCCTTGGAAGGAACCTCGATCTGTAGAACACCAAGTTTCTCCCTGAAGTACTCAAACTTCACTCTGACCATTTCTAGCATAGAATCACATCAGGGATGATTACGTCCAAGGATAACCCACGAGCTTCGCTAGGAGCGATTACATATGAGGACAACCTAAATCACCGTTTACTTCTTAGAAACCTACGAGCATTGCGAGGATTTTATGCTCAAACAACCTATCTAACCAGCTATGCTAGAACTCCCTCTTTCAAGAGATCTCAATCTGGATCACCTGCTGGAGCTTCACTACTCCTTTGTGCATCATACAAAAAATGCAAGTGGAAACATATTTTTCCTTGTATGTGCTTAGCGCCATACAAGACTCCTTCCTACTAAACCAAGAGATCACACATGATCCCATACTGAAGTAGCACCTCGAAATGCTCTTAATATCAATGGCACTTCCTATCCACTCCAAATCCACATAGCCCTCCAGGTTAATATTTTGATTCGTATCATACTTGAGCCCATACTCAACTATACCATTTAGGTACCTCAGTGCATGCTTTGCAACCATCAGGTGAACATGTCTCAATGTGTTCATAGCAAAGAAAATATCTGGTCTCGTATTCATCAGGTATAGAAAAGAACAAATCATTTGATGATACTTTGTGGCATCAACCGAATTTGATGAAGCAACACTTAATAGCTTCAAGTTTGATGCTATAGGTGTGGTCATGGCCTTGCATTCCATCATCCTGAACCTCTTCAGGATATCCATTGCATACTTCCCTTGTCCCAAAGAGATTCCATACACATTCTGCCACACCTCCATTCCTAGAAGTAGTGCATCATATCCAAGTCCTTCATCTTGAACTCGACAGCAAGTCTCCTTCTTGCAACTTTAGTGAGTTCCTCTTTTCCTTCAGGAACAAGACATCGACATTTAACAGGAGGATCATTGTTCTTCCACCTTCAACCTTGAAGCAAAGCTTGGAATTCGCTTTACTCTTGGTAAATCCTAGAGCCATCAGTAAACATTCCATCCTGTTGTACCATGTCGAACATTAGGATCTTTTGTAGTCACTCCCTCTGAAGTGGAGCATTATTCTCCCTCTTCCTTTTGTACTCTATGTATTGAAACATTTTGTACTGGAGTGACAAGTAGCTTCCTCTCCTACTAATATTCTATGTATCCATCTAGGGTCATTGGATACTAAGATCCTCTATCTTGAAAATGTTCTTCTCACACCTATTTGCGAACTTGTCATCCTCTATAGGATTTCATCTTCAACCTTGTAGCAAAGGCTAAGATATTCGTCACTCTTGCTGATCTTCAAGCTCCTCATGTATGTGTTATCCCATCGGTGTCTTCTGAGCTTGTACAAAGCCTTCTTTAATTTTCACACATGAGTCTGCATGTCATGTGCCTCAAATCCAACTGGCTGCAAATATGCCTTCTTTTTTGTGAGAAGCCTCATGCTATGAATCTTTCCTTGTATCCTGCGATGTTGCCATCTACTGCATGATGGACCTACGGACTTACCTTCAAGTCTCGATACTACATCATAGACATAATTATACTTGATTTGGTACTCTCCTTCCCTTTTTTCTTGGTTACTTATTCATAGCTGGAAGGTTCTGCATCAATGATGTCACTCAATAGTGTCACATAACTACATAGTTTTTGAGACCTCTTTATTTATTTGAAGGTATTGTCATATTATTCTTCATCTTGTCTTATTTTTTGAACTCGGATGTCACTTGTTCTTCGGAACAAGTCTCATCCTTTTATTCTTGTAGGCGCTTGGATGCGATCTTTCCTATAAGTCAAATGCACCAATTGTATGGTTAGAAACATTTCATAAGGTATATTCATAATGGAAAATTATTATGCATACAGGTATAATCATGCAACTATTTTAGCCAATAAAACATTCATCGATATCTTCACAAAAACTTTCTAGATGCCTTCCATCTCCACCAAGACATCATTGAGATTGTGAACTAATCCAATATGTGAGCAAGGAGGTTTCATCCTATATAATTAGAAATGGAGAGTTGTATAGCACCATGAGCTATTACCCATCACATGCACCATGAGCCACTTACCCATAACACTTCAACTAAATATAAACAGATGCATAACAAAACAATACCATGAAATGACAATTGAATACTTATCTTTATTTGTTTCGTGGGTAGACTCCTTCTTGAGCCTTCAGCTTCATCATCTTCTTTATTCATAACAACATAATTTCTTATCCAAATGATAATATGGATAAGAGGTTATTGAAGAGTTTAGTCCTTCGTATTCCTCGTCACTTGAGGGATCTTCTTCAGTTGCTCCCATTTTCTCTTCTCTTATTATGAGTCAAGCTTCATCTTGTGTGTGCTTTGCCTAGAGTTTGCTGAAGGTAATCACTTCCTTCTAGAACACATTCCTCGAATGAATGAATCCCATGATCCTGGGAGGCCATTCAAGGTGGTTATCACAATTTCTACATTCTCTTCTTCTTCATCCATTGCTTCAATTTGTTCTTTGTTTTGAGAGACCCTTGTAAAGTCTGATTGTATGGTCTCTGCATTTTGGATCTTTACATTCTTCAACTGGTTTCTCAGGGTCATCTTCCGATTTATGTTCTTTGCCTCAAATAGCTTGGTCAAGGAATCAAACATATCTTTAGGTGTCTTTAGGGAATACACATGCAGTATAAGGTGATCCTTGATTGAATCAGCAATAGTTTTCTTGGATTTGACCAAGTTCTTCTTGTGTAAGACTTTAGCCTCATCTCCCTCTGGAACTGGAACTTCTCCACTTATGTAGGTGTCCAATTCATTTTATTCAAGAACCTTTGAAATCCTATACTTCCATGCTCAAAAAATTTCAGCTTCACTAGGCTAATCATCAAGCCGGTGTGATTAGTCATTTTGAAATGAGAACCTCAACTATGAATAGCAAAAGATTACATCTTACTGATTTAAGGTGTTCATCAAGTTCCAAATCTGGCTGATCTAGGGTTTGTCAGAGAAACCCTAATTTTCAAAACTTGAAATTTCAAACTTTTGATTGGATATAAATATAGAACTCTTCAAGGCGAGTTGTCCAATGTAATCCTTTTCTGAAAATTGTGGAGGGAAACTCTTAGAATAGGAAGCCCTAGTTTTCCAATTTCTTATGTAGAAATTTTTGATACTGTTTCTGCGGTATTTCTGAAAATAGTGCTCCTCTGTGTCTGAAATTTCAGAATTAGTTAGCCTCATCTGTCCTATTTCAAAAACCATAGTTTTTATTAGAATTGGTTTCACTAATTGGGACTTATGATATTTTTCCCACGGTGGCATAATTCAGGTCTGTTCAACATAGCGAACTTGTACATACTACCACGTGTTATTGTTTGACCTTCAGGGTCTGAAATTCTTACCATAGAAAGTAAAATTTGTACCCTATCTAGAAAATACTGCAAAATTTTATTTGTACCTTTGTAGCCTGAGATATAGCAATTCCCCCTAGATGTCCTGTTTAGGGATCAATTGTGGAAGAGGCTGGAACCCTAATTTGGAGGAGTCATATCTCCCAAAATACAATGCATCTAAGGCTGAAATTTTGGCATAGGGTACATAAGGATTTTATCTTCAGCCTGTGAAAAGTTTGTCCTCTGATAATTATTCAATCCCGATATATAGCGAATGTACCAAAACTACCAGTTTTAGTATTTTAGGGTTTTTCAAGCCTAGGGTCAAATTAGGGTTTGACTTTCCCCGAGTTTTACCCAACCAAAAATATCGAACTTGGTCTCTAAATTTATATTTTTATGAGGAGACAAATTTTATGTTGGGTTCACTCAAAAATTCCACTTCTGTGAAAAACCCTAATTTCCTATAGCAAAAACTAAAAATGCCCAGAATCAAATTCTGCTTTGATAGAAAGATGCTCCCTTCAATGGAGAGTTATCCTAGCCTCCTTTTGCTGATGGATTATGGAGAGAGACCCAAAAATTAAGAAATCTCTAGCTTTTGCAGCTGGACAATATGTTCTTGTCAGCTTAGCTCTGATACCATGTTATATTTTTATCAATTAGACAATATGATCTTAGGATCTTATCTGAGAGAATAACATGCATATCAATCAATCACAAGAGACAATAGACACAAATATTTACCCTCATGGAAACCATAAAGGAAAAACCTCGCAACTTCCTCATAGATAGAATCAGCACCAATGGTAGCAGTAAAACCCGAAAACATAAATATGATCTTTGATAGTTGATCTCTCTCACTTGTGGCAGCACTTCCTCTCTCACTCATGCACCCCAGTTGAGTGAGTGTATGTGTGTAGAAATGAGTGGAGCCTCCCTTCTATTTATATTCTTTCGTTCACTTTATATTTGACTCAGTTATGTAGGCTTGAGTAACGACAACTAAGGTACTAATGAACCAACTTACAATGGAGGGGGCTTCCTCATGACTTTTAGTAATTGTCCCGATAGGAACATCATGGTACAAACAAATACAACTGATTATCCCAATAGGAGCATTAGGGACCAATGAAATACAATATATACAAGTGAATACATTCCGAAGTTTCAAATACATCAACAAGGCGCTCTTCCATTGAGCTAGCACCCTTTAAAAATTTGGGAAACTAACTTACAAAGTCCTCTATAATGGTAAAAATAATAAATACACAACTTTGAGTATTTAATGGTCAGTAAAGGATGATAGATTGTATAAGTCCACAAGATATGATCAAGTAGGTTATGAAATCCGTAAACCTTTTTTAGGAATTTTGAACAAAACTCAAGAAATTGTTTTAATGGGATTGCAAAAATCACTATTCCCTAGAAACCATTATGTTTTTTTAATTTTTTTTATATTTAATCATACTCCACTAAGAGACCCATGATAAGAGGACATGAATACACATCCTTAAATGAGAATAAAATGATATTCAAGCAAACTAACCATTTATTAAACCATATTACAATAAGAGGGCATTGCTGTAATTTTAAGTCATAAACACACTATATAATGATGCTAAATCTTGGAAAAAATGATTGTAAGAAACCTCAGTTCAGAAATACCTTTTTTTTCAAGTGAAAATAGGACTTGTATAGAGCTAGAAATAATTGTTGTGTATGATTTTGACAGTCGGAAAATTTATATCAGCACTTGTCTCTCACAAAATTTTGACACTTACTAATGATACAAGATTGGGATTGATTTGATATTTGTTTTGATTAAAGGAATGTTTAAAGGATTAATGTTTCACCACAATGTGCTAATCTCAAGCAATCTCATGGAATGTTTTCAAAATTTATGATTCATTAACATTTTACTCTTTGCACGGTACTATGTGATTGTAATATTTATTAATTATAGAAAATGTTGAATTACAAATTTGAGAAAGGAGTTATTTCAATCCTTAACAAAGGTGGTTAAAATGAACTGAAACAACTTCCATTTAAAAATGAAGGATGATATACTGGTGACTAGTCACATCCTTGACTTGTTTGAAAAGGCTAGTGTCAATCATGTTTAAGGAGTTTAAACAAACTCGTGTATTGCCTAGTCAACAAAAAAATCGAAATCAGCCAAATTCAATAATTACAGAAATATTTGATGGAAAAAGATGAGAACCTTGTGGTGAAAGCAATGAAAATATGTGCTTAGCTTGGGAATTACTATTCATCTTCCAAATATTGGATATCTCTATGGTAAATGTGTTTCATATCATGAAAAGTCTTTGGCTGGTTAGTTAAAGACATGAAGGTCATCATAGTCAATAATTAAAAGGAAGTGAATTTAGTGATAGTGGCTCAATTACTCACTTTAGCATGAATCCAAGCATAACTATAACATTTTAAAGTGAGCAAAACCATATTTACTCACCCACCTCCAAAATAGTAGCTAATATTCCCAAAAAGGTTTCTCATATAAGATAAATGGCACCCCCAAATGCAGCAGGAAATGGTGTTAATCCAAATCCTTGATAGTGGAAACAAGAATGCCAAAGGATTTCCAAGTGAAAGTGGGAAATTTGTCGACTTCTTTGATAGAAATCAAAGGTGGAGGTCATGTAGAAGCAGTTGAAACTAAGTTGAATGGACTCCAATGTGTGCTTAGGAACATGAATACTGAAGTGAGAGGTTGCTTCTTCTAAATCCATAAATTAAATTATCTTAGCCTCTGTTTCTTTCCCTTAACTACCAATGAACATAATTTGTTGAAGTACTTCAGAAATAGCATTTGATTATAAGACGATGGAAAACTATTCCTAGGGAGAATTTTTATCTCTAGCTAAAACGCCCTCTGTTTGATTTTATTCATAATATCTAAATATTTTTAGGAGCTAAACGGATCCATGGTTACATGTTGAAGGGCATATTTCAAAGAGTACAACTGACCTACAAAGAATTTTTTTTTGGAATTTTTTATTTTTATACAAAAATATATTTTTTATTGCAAACTAACATAAATCATGTAGAAAAATAAATAAACTTATAATCGGATGCAGTATAGTTGCAATATAATATTATTCTCAGCTTTATTATATTTGTAAGCCAGTGCAAAAGACGCTCAAATTTAAAACCATTTAAACTAAATAATTGACTAACCTTTCTCTCAATCCAAATGTTTTGATGTAGTCTATCAAATCTTGTGTCATGTCCCGTACTTTGAGGGTACAATACATGCAAGTGTATAAGTTATACTATATGAGTTTACATCCTTGCCTACAATCACCTGCAACATATCATGCCATTCCAACATCCTTTCCTACAATCACCTGATTTTACATCATAGCTTGTGTCCATTATCATACAAGAGTGGCATATGCTTGCAGTTTAATTTATAGTTCCATGAATTTATTCAAGTTTCCCTTCAAATCCTAATAATTGAAAAGGTCAACAAACTCTTGAAATAGGACAATGGACTGCCACTATTTAGCCATCCCAACATTCAATAATTTAATGATACTTCAATCCTTCCCCTTATTTAAAAATGTTGCTTTTAAATAGTGGTTTGATTGTGTGTTGTCAAAATTTTATTCTATGTACTTTCATTAACTTGTTTAATGATGATATAATTGTTAGAAATGTGATCTAAATCCTTTATAATGGAAGAACTATTTGTGAGTGTTTCCAACAAGCGTGTTCTATTGTGAACCAATTCATTGTTTGTTTAGTATGTGTTCCAATGTTATGGAGCAGTATACCGGACGTCAAAAAATATCTTGATCTATTGGAATATGGAAACATTATAATTGCTGAAAATTCTTTTCTGGTTGCTTAAATCACGATTTTGACAATTTGGGTAGTTTTCAAATATGCAATAACCTTGATTATGATTATTGAAATTACAAAATTGTCAAAGGTGCAAATTCTAGACACATATTTTATAGGAATAATAAGAAAACACACTGGAATAATGGGGCATTTTGGTTTCTTTTTAACCTATGCACAATGTCACATTATCATTATCAAGTATGTGTTCCAAAGTCACATTATATCCTATGTAATAGTTATATCGAAATATTTCATCCAAATATTTCATTTATTTTCGATCATTTTATTCATAAAGTAGGGAATACGGAAATTATTCACGAAGATCGTCTTTTGGTTATGTCATCCAAAGAGGTGGATAGTGATCAAAAGGGTGTGAATGCATTCCTATTCCCCCAGTTCACTCACATTTAATAATTCCTCTTGTAAATAATGTCTCCATTCCAAGATTTCAATTGCTTTGACAAGATTGTCCCTATATGCATGTTATTTGAGAAGAATTCATAAGAACTGTTCATCGAGGGTTAGTTGGTATGATTTTAAAAAAAATAAATGATTCTTTATGTTATTTATCTTCATCTTCATGGGTAATGAAGGATGTAAAATTAGGATGTGGATGTTCATGTTTTGAGTTTTTATTAGAAAATATGGTACAATGTGCAAAAGGGCACCGATTTTGTTTTCGATGTCTAAGAAGGTAGATAGAAGAAATCATATATGGAAATTTCAAAACTCCTTCCTCTCTACCTTCCATGGATACTGATCACTGCAAAAAGTTGATCTCTTTTTCTGAGAATTGGAGGGCTCTCCAAGAGCACGTGATTGAAATATATGAGCAGTGTCGAGGCTAAGAAACGATACTTAAAGACAAAATAGAAAAGTTGGTTTATTGAACATTTTGTAGTATTCCATATGATGTATAAAATTGTATAGATCTTTTTTATTGTCAAAAACCTAAATGCTTAAATTCTCCATGTATCCAGTGCAAGAATTCGATTCACATACCTTTTTAGTAGAAATTGAGAAGACATTTGAGACTGCAACTCATAGAATAGTTAAAGAGAGGATGAAAAAATCCGTTGTAAGAGAATGGAAAACTTGCAAGACTGATATAGTATAACTAGATGGATGCAACACGATGAATTGTACTAGTTTTAGAAACACAATTTGTTACATATGTTGAGATATCATTTCTTCTAGCTATGATAATTTTTGTGATCATTATTATTATTTGCGACAACCATGGAAACCATGCCCACTATGAAAGAAAAAACGTAGTTTGTGGGAGATTGAGGTAGAAGATAATGTGGCTCTAGATGCTATAGAGTAAACATTAAAAGAATTTGGATACAATTTGTTCCAATTTCAGTGTTCATGTTGTGGGTAAAATGTATATATGTTTTCAGACCATCATCCTCAAGGGTGCTAATTTTATTGTTAATAACCTCCCATGTTGTTTTCAACTGATATGAAGTTCACATATGCAATTCTGCTTCATATTTCCTAGGAGGATTTGTGGCATGCCCAAAGGAGAAACTCATAGGACAATGCACCAAGTACATCTCCAAATATGACAAACAAATATTTTTAAATCATACTTTAACATATGTCTAATCCATTAGAGGGGAATCCATGGTGCACCACAAATTTGTTATAAATATATTCTTTTGTAAGAGTTGAATCAAAATATTAAACTTGTTATTATCTCTTCAACCATTCCCTAGAAATCCACTATATCATATAGAGTATAAAATCCAAAATGAGAAACACACTACCATGACTATGTACCACACTAATTTCTCCACTTCAAATATAGGGAAAATGCACATGTACCTCCCTCTATTGCAATGATTCTTGCTTTATGTAACATAGAATATAAAAATCAATATTCCACGCCTATTTATTATTTTCTAACCATATATAGAAAGAAATAACTGCTCAAAATGTGCAACTTCAGTACGAAAACTTTACATTCTTAATAATCTTTCGTCCAATGAAATTCCTTCTCTGAGGGATGCAACTTGACAAAGAAACTACATCTTGCATAAGTTTGGAGAAATTGTGCTAAGATTACATCTTGACTAGTAGAAAATATAACTTTACCAACAATGCCATACATGTTGCATGACATGCATGCATACTAAACAAAGTCAATCTACGAGAATTATAATGTAGTAGAAAAATTATAATGTTTGATATCATATTACTATCGAAACAAGCTCAAATGCCCTTGCATATACCACATCATTCATAGGTAATAAAATTGCATCTATGTATAGGTATTTATGTAATTATAGTCCTCACCCAACAACATCTAGCAAAAAAATTAATTATTCTCTAATCTACAATCGTTTGTAGAAAAATCCCATAATATTGTCATAGGTTAACATAATATTGTAGGACTTAGCATGGGTCATGGTATAGACTACATATTCTTGAATTCATCATGTAGAAGTAAAATACTAATATGCATATAACTTATCCTAGAATGAGAAAGAGTTCTGGAAGATGAGTGGTGTATAAATATCAATAAGTATCAACAATTTCATAGTACTATAAATCATATTGGGATCGTATGCTTCAGATATGCCAACTCATATTCACCTAAGATAATCATCCGCAAATTTCCAAACCTCACTATCATGGTTTATGATTCATGAATAAAACATCACAGATAATATATTATTAATTTACTTATGTTCATAACTATATAATTGCTACCCATATATATTCACAAGATTCAATAAATGTGTTAGTACATTGGGCAAAATCATAATAGGATAAATCCTTTCTATGCTTTCATTAATTTAGCTTAGAGAGACAATCCTAGGACAAGGAATATACTATGACAACAACTTTTCTATGTTGATGGATAAATCAATTTTTGTTTGGTTCATTTGTGATAAACATTTTATTAACAAAGGAATCATAGGGTTGTCTTAGCACCGATAATAATATTTGCACATATCCCTTCATGCAACAAATTAACTAAACCACAAAGCATAATGAATCTATTTTTTCTATTAGCGAGTGTTATAGAAATAAACATAACAATAATAATAATATAATTAGGTTAATGAAATATCAAAGAGCGCATAGCCTATCACCTCAGGCTCATTCAATGCATATAAGTATATTGTTGCAAGGCTCATTGTAATCATTATATTATCAATCAAATATTATTCAATATATATTATTATGTGTTTGTAGAAATATTCTTCCACTCATAAAAAATAAGGACGATTTAATACATTTGCTATCAAATCCAACTCTTAGAGAATGTCATGGGGAAATCTAAAAAGGTATCATTGGGATACCATACCCACTCAAGAAATTTGACACTTCACCTTGTCGATCCTAAATCATGGTACGATTGCCAATTTTTTCTCAGTCGTATAATCGATTAGACTGTAAAATAATACACTACCATAATTAAATTAAATTAAATTGTACTTTGTGCATACAATTTTACTCAAATATCTATTAATTTCATACATTCATCCAAAAATCTGCATAATGCATCCAATTGTTGTTAGCAACTTAGTAGAGCCTATTACCACCTATATTGCATGGTGTTCACCTAGGTTTTCATTAGGGTTTTGGATCTTCCAAGTATGTTATTTTTCATGAAATTTTGAGCACTTCAACAACTATGGGCCTATTCTTTACAAGAAAAATAGATTCAGAAAGAATTAAAATTCTAAGCCAATATGTGGGATGAAGTATACATTTTCTAGGCATTTAACAAAAGTTAATGAGGAAGCACTTTCGTCTATCAAATAAATAGTCTCATCATCCAACATCTTTTACATCCCTTCTTAGAATTTATCATTATATTTGGGATCATTGTTTGTTTCCATTATCATACAAGATTGACATATGTCTGGAGTTTAATTTAAAGCTCAACGAATTTATTCAAGATTCCCTTCAAATCCTAATAACTATAAGTGATGATGTCAACAAACTCTTCAAATAAGACAATGGACTACCACAATTTATGTTGGTTGTGGAGCCTGATATTATAGATTCATAGATGTTATTGTTTAGATGTGTTTATACCCCATTTTTACAATACAATCGTCCTAGTTAGTGGGTGGAGGGGTCTAGGGGGGCACATCCCCCCCTGCTAAGGGTTTGGGGGAAACACCCATGAGAAAGGGGGTTCGAGGGAAAAGCTACCAAATATTTTTTTTGGATGTTTGTTGGCTAATAGTTTGCAAACCCATGGTATTGGTTGACCCATAGTATTTTCCCATGGTAATTCCCCTATAAAAGGAAATAATTTTAATAGGGTTATGCATTGTATTGTAGTATTGTAAAATAATCTCTATGATTGTGTGAGATAGACTCTCAGAGAGAGAAGAGGAAGTGCAATGGGGTTACAATAGGTTGTATCCCTTCATTTTGCTATATGGTATAATAATAAGGGGTTGGCAGTTTGTATGTGGACATATTCCATCCTTGGTGAACAACATTATATCTATGTCTCCCTTGTAATATGTTTAATATTTCCATCTTATTTAATTGTTTAATTGTTTAATTTGTATTTCTATACGATCATGTTTTTTAAATAATTGGTATCAGAGCGAAAATGTCTAGTTAGCTGGTAAAATCACGGGAAAGAAGGGTTCCCAGTTCGAGTGCGAGAAATGGAAGAAGAAAGAAAGTTTAGGATCGAGAAATTTAACAACCAAAAATACCAGTTATGGAAGATGCAAATGGAGGACTATCTATACCAGAAGGATCTATACTTACCTTTGGGAGGAAAAACAAAACAATCTATGACTATCAAGGATAAAGAATGGGAGGTTATTGACATAAAGGCACTGAGAACAATACAACTGTGTATGGCTTCGCTGGTATCTTTTAATATCTCAAAAGAAAAGACAACAGAGGGTGTGATGAGCGCATTGGCTAAGCTCTATGAAAAAATCCCTCATCTCCCAACGTGGTATTTTTAATGAACTATTTATTTAATATGAAGATGTTAGAATGTGGATTTTTTGCTGACCATTTATAATGAATTTAATATGCCTACTAGTAAGCTAAGTTCTATAAAAGTGAACTTTGATGATGTGGTTAGTGATCTTCTAATATTGTGCTCATTTCCAGAAAGTTGGAACAACTTGGTCATGGTTGCAAGTAGCTTTTCCCCTAGTTCAAACACTCTCAAATTTGATGATGTTATTGGTGTTATTCTTAGCAAGGAAATGTGAAGAAATATCATAGGTGAGACATTAAGTAATGCGTTGACCACAGAGAGAAGGAGAAGACAAAAGGAGAGAGGAAGGATACCAGGTAATCATAGAAAATCTAGAAAGGGAGGATCCAACTCCATATTTGGAAAGATAGAGTGTTGGTGTTAGATTTTTATCATTCCAGCTAGCATTATATTAGGATCTTTAACTGAGAGAATAAAAAGCACATCAATCAAACACAAGAGATAATGAACATAATGTTTTTCCTTGGGGAAACTATAAATGGATAAAACTCTGCAACTTCCTCAGAGATAGAATCAACACCAAAAGTAAAACCCCAAAATAGTAAGATGATCTCCTGATAGCAATAGCCTCATTCTTTCTAGCCCCAACAACTTCTTCTCTCTTAGCTATGCACTACAACTGAGTGTGAGTGAGTGCGTGTTAACTAGAGAGACTCACTCTCTATTTATACTAATTCCTAACTTGACAATGACTCACTAGGGCCGACTTCACTGGGTGAGTCTAACAACCCTAGGACGTTGGAACTGTGAGGACTTTAACCCTTGAACAATAGGAGGGTTACCCACATTGACTTGACATGACTTGTTTACATTATAGAAACTCCCAATCGAGACATCTGGGCATGACATGACTCAATTACATTACAACCACTTCCCGGAATAAACATCGGGGTACAATACATAAGAAATACAAGTGAGTACATTATGAAGTTTCAATTACATTAACACTCCCTCTTAACTAGGAAGGTATTCTCTTGACACAATTTATCAGCACAAGTCTTGTTCTTTGTATCATCTGGATCATCATCGAGTCCTCATCATATTTAATTCATGTTCATCTTCAAGTCATATTCATCTTCAATTCATCTTCATTTTTAAGTCATCGTCATCTCGATCTGGATCATCACTCGATCTGGATCATCACTAGAACATCATCACTAGATTTGGATCATCACTACTGGATCATCATCACGGGTGCTGTCTCATGATTCTTCTTGTCACAGGAATTTCTACAGATCCAACCCTTTTTCATGCTAGTTGTAGGCCTATCCTCCATGTAGGTCTTCTTCAGTGCTTATATCTAACCCTAAGTCAGAATGGCCCACCCAACACTTATATCTGATCATGAGAGGAACACATCCAACACCATGTCAAAAAGGCATTCCCAGTACTCACATCTAACCATGATAGGAACCAATCCAATCATGTCGAAAAGGCCCAGCACTTACATTCACCAGCATGATAGGACACACCTACTATCATCTATGAAAAGGCACAACACTCACATCCAATAGCATGATAGGACACACCTACTATCATCTGTGAAAAGGATCAACACTTACAACCACCAGCATGATAGAACACAACTACTATCATCTGTGGAAAGGCACGATACTCACATCCACCAGCATGGTAGGACACCACTACTACCATTTGTGGAAAGGAAAAACACTTACAATCATCAGCATGGTAGGACACACCCACTACCATCTATGAAAAGTCACAACACTCACATCCACCAGCATGATAGGACACACCTATTATCATCTGTGGAAAGGATAAGCACTCACATCCACCAGCATGGTAGGACACACCTACTACCATCTGTGGAAAGGCTCTGGACTTACATATGAACATGTGGGAACCAATCCCGCAGTCACTTCAGAATGGATCCCAGCACTAGGATGAGGATTCTTGGTAACTGACCAGGTGCCTCCATACTCCCAGAGAATGGCATCAATCCTTATATCTGATCAAGTGGGAACACATCCCTCAATCACATCAGAATGGCCCTGCACTTATATATGATCATAAGAGAACACATCCCATAGTCATATCAGAATGGCCCTCATCCCCAGACTGAGTATTCCTGGAAACTAACCAGGTACCTGCATTTAGAGAATGGAAATAGCCCTTATATCTGATCATGTAGGAACCAATCCTACAGTCATATCAGAATGGCTCAGCACTCATATCTGACATGGAAGGAACCAATCCTCTCACCATGATAGAATGGCTCAGCCCTTACATCTGACCATGGAAGGAACCAATCCTCTCACCATGTCAAAATGGCTCATGGACTCATCACTTACCCTTGGAGGGAACCTTGACCTGGAGAAGACTAATCTTCTCCTTGAAGTACTCAAACTTCACTCTGGCCAATGGCTTCATCAACACATCATCTATCTGTTCGTCTGTCACAACATATTGGAGCTTCACTGCTCCCCTCTAAACCATATCCCTTATATAGTGATACATGATCTTGATATGATTTGACTTGTCATGGACCACCGGGTTCTCTGACAACTTCACACAACTCTGGTTGTTGCAATATATATAAGTAGCATCCAACTAGAGATCAAATAAATCAAACATCAGCTTCCTCAACCATACTTCCTCACAACTAGCTAAACAAGTTGTGACATACTCTGCTTCAGCTATACTTAGTGCCACACAAGATTTCTTCCTTCTAAACCAAGAGATCACACTTGATCCCATACTAAAGCAGCACCCTAAAGTGCTTTTCCTATCGATGGCACTTCTTGCCCAATCTGAATCAACATAACCCTCTAGGTTAATCTTCTAATTTGCCTCATACTTTAGCCCATAATCAACTGTACCTTTCAACTACCTTAGAATATTCTTTGCAATAATCAAGTGAACATGTCTCGAATCTGTCACGAACTGGCTTAAGGTGTTCAAATCAAAGCAAATATCTAGTCTCGTGTTCATCAAGTACATCAAGGAACTAATCATCTGACGATACATCGTAGCATCAACCACTTCTGATGAAGCATCACTCAATAGCTTCAGGTTTGATGCCATAGGTGTGGTCATGGCCTTGCAGTCCATCATCCCAAACCTATGAGCACCTAGAATCTTTGATCAAATGTTATGTCCCTTGCAGGTCTCTTTCTGGATTTGTTGTAAGCTGAGTCTTCATCAAATGTTACGTCCCTGCTGATGTCGATCTTCTTGAATCTTGGGAATTATATTCTGTAAGCCTTCTAGATTTCAGAGTATCCCACAAATATGCACTTCCTTCCTTCAGGATCTAACTTTGTCCTCTTTTCTTTCGGAATGTGTATGTACACTGGACAACCGAATATTTTGAGATGGCTGACTTCTGGTTTCTTACTGAAGAAGACTTCTTCAGGTGTCTTGTTCTCAAGTACTCTGTGTGGATTATGGTTCTGTACATACACCATTGTTCTGGAAGCTTCTTCCCATAGATGCATGGGAAGATCTTGATCATGAAGCATATCCCTTTCAGCTTCCATGATCGTTCTATTCTTCCTTTCTGCAACCCCATTCTATTGTGTATTATATGGAGTAGTTAACTCCCTCTTAATCCCTGAATATTTGCATAATGCTTTGAATTCATTTGATGTGAATTCTCCGCGATTATCTGATTGAAAGGTGTTGATCTTCTTTTCTATGTGGTTCTCGATCAAGGCTTTGAATTCCTTGAACTTGATGAATACTTCATATTTTTTCTTCATGAAGTAAATCCATGTTTTCCTAAAAAAATCATCAATAAAAGAAACATAATATACATACTCGCTTAAATAACTGGATGACATCGGACCACATACATCGGAGTGAATGATTTCCAAGATTCCTTTTGCCTTGCTCTCGCTACATGGAAATGTCTTCTTTGTGTTCTTTCCTTTTGCACATCCTTTGTAGACTCCATCATGTTTTGCTTGAATTTCTGGAATACCTTCAACAGCTTTTCTTGCAATTGGTAGTGCTCTGTAATGCACATGTGTAAGCCTTCTATGCCGAAGTTCATTTGGCTCTACTGTGTCATGGACCAAGGATTGTTTTGGATGGCCCTTCAATTTGTATAGAACTCCCTTTTGTTCCCTAATCACTACTACATCATTAATAGTCTTTCCCTTTGGCCACATGATAACTTGGACATCTATAAATGAAACCCTCATGCCTTTTGCATCTAATGCAGATATGGAGAGGAGGTTCTTCTTTAGTCCTGGTAAAACAATACATCCTTCATTTTCATAGACTTTCCAGAGTCTAGTTTATAGGAGGATTCCCCACTACCTTTTATTCAATACTAGTAGTCATCTCCAAGTTTCACCTTGTGTGGTGATTCATGTTCTGATAGTTTCACAAAGGATTCTTCGAATCCTTTCATATGTTTGGAAGCCCCACTATCTATAAGCCAATTATTGCTTCCATGTGTAATGTTTCTCGTGAGAGCAGAAATCAAAACATATTCTTCATCACATGAGGAATCATCACTTTCATTTCTGATTCTCTTTGTCGAAGGTTCATCATCCTCTGCAACATGAGCATGATGTCTTCTTTTATTTCCCTTCTTCTTATGAGAGACATTTTTGTTTCTAGGACATTCTCTAGCATAGTGTCATTTCTCGTCACATGTATAACATCTGATTCTAGAAAAATCTTTTCTAGTGTTATCTTTGTGAAAGTGCTTACCTTTGGGGTGATGAGAACTTCTTCTGGTTTTCTTGGAGTGTACCATGAGAGCTTGATCTTCACTTCCCATATTTTCTTCTCGAGCTGCTAGTCAAGCTTCTTCTTAAGAGCATTCTTCCCATAGTCTGTTGAATTTTACTAACTTCTTTCTGGCACAGATTCCTTGAATAAAGGAGTCCCATGATCTAGGGAGACCATTCAAGGTGGTCATTACAATCTCTACAGTATCCACTTATTCATCCACTGCTTCAAGTTTCTCTTTGATCTGGGAGACCCTTGTGAAGTATGACTATATGGTCTCCTCATTATGGATCTTCACATTCTTCAACTGGTTCCTCAAATTCATCTTCTAGTTTATGTTCTTTCCTTCAAACAGTTTGGTTAGGGAATCAAACATAGCTTTAGGAGTCCTTAGGGTGGACACCTGTGGTATGAGGTGATCCTTGATTGAATCAACAATAATCCTCTTAGCCATAACCAACTTCTTCTTATGTAAGGCCTTAGCCTCATCTCCCTCTGGAACTAGAACCTCCTCATTGATGTAGGAGTCCAACTCATTTTCTTCCAGGAACAGGAAGATCCTATACTTCCAGGCACTGAATTTATCAGCTCTCTCAATATTTTCATCAAGCTTGTTATGATGAGACATCTTAACTGAGAACCTCAAATGGAAATACAAAATATTTAGATCTTATAAGGTTAAGATCTCAGATTTGGATTTGGAGCTGAATTTCTGCAATGCTGGTTCAGGAGAAGATTAGGGTTTGAATTTTTCAGAGTTTTGTCCAACCAAATGCTTTGATCTTGATCTATAAACTTTGATTTTGAGGAGGCGATCAATCTAGGCTTGGGCTCACTCAAAAATTCCACTTCTGTGGAAAGCCCTAATTTCCAGCAGTAGTGTTGGGTCCAAAACTGAAAAAGCTCAGAATCAGATTCTGTTTCGATAGAAAGATGCTCCCTTGGGAGGAGAGTCAGCTCAACCTTATTTTGCTAAAAATATATGGAGAGAGATCCAAAAAATAGGAATTCATAGTTCCCGCAGCTGCACAGTGTCTTCTTCTCACGTTAGCTCTGATGCCATCTTAGATTTTTATCATTCAAGCTAGCATTATATTAGGATATTTAACTAAGAGAATAACAAGCACAAAAATTAAACACAAGAGAAAATAAACACAATGTTTTTCCTCGGGGAAACCATAATTGGAGAAAACCCCGCAATCAACACCAAAAGTAAAACCCCAAAACAGTAAGATGATCTTTCGACAGTAGTAACCTCTTTCTTTCTAGCCCCAGCAACTTCTTCTCTCTCATCTATGTGCTACAAATGAGTGTGAGTGAGTGTGTGTTAAATAGAGAGACTTACTCTCTATTGATACTAATTCTCGACTTGACAATGACTCACTAGGGCTGACTTAACTAGGTGAGTCTAACAACCCTAGGGACCCGGAACTGCAGGGACTTTAACCCTTGAACAATAGGAGGGTTACCCACATTGACTTGACATGACTTGTTTACATTATAGAAACTCTCGATCGGAACATTAGGGCATGAAATGACTCAATTACATTACAACCACTTCCCGGAAATTCCCATAGGAAATTCCTTCATGATTTTGTTCCAGGTGATTTTGGACATATTTTATTGCGGGATGATGAACTATGTAAAATTGTTGGAATGGGTAAGGTACATATTATGTTAAATAATGTAAAGGAATGGCTGCTAAAATATGTAAGGCATATTCCAGCTATGAAAATAAATATGATCTCAATAGGGAATTTGGGAGATAGCGACTGTTTGTCTATGTTTCATAAAACGTGGTGGAATATCGGTAAAGGAGATAGGGTAGTCATGTTGTATTTATGGCCTCATAATAATCATTATTCTATCTCTCTAGCTTACACAGAAACATGGGCAGCATTGCGGCATCATAGGATTGGCCACATGAGTGAGAAGGGGATGCAGATTTTCCACTAAAGTAAATTGCTTCCACATCTAACACATGTAAGTTTGGAATTCCAAGAGAACTGTGTTTATAGAAAACAAAAGAAAGTTAGATTTCTCAGGGTTGGGAAAAAAAAGAAGAGAGAAAAGTTAGAGCTTTCGCAAATAGATGTATGGGGACTGACTCAGGTACAATCTTTATTGTGTTACTTTTATGGATGATGCAACTAGAAAAACTTGGGTTTGTTGAATTAGACAGGAATATAATGTGTTTGATACTTTTAAGAAGTGGAAATCTTTGTTTGAGAATGAGATAGGGAAAAAAGTTAAAATATCTTAGATCTGATAATGGAGGTTAACACTGCAACACAAAGTTTGATAGTTATTGTTCAATATGGGATTTGTAGGGAGAAGATAGTCCCTTGAACACCACATGAAACTAGTCTGTTAGAAAGGATGAACAGAAAAATCATGGAGCGTGCAAGGTGTATGTCATTGCATCCAAGGTTTCCTTTACAGTTTTGGGTTGATGTTGTAGATATAATTGTTTATTTAATAAATAGAGGGCCTTCAAGCACTTTGGATGGTGGGATTCAAAGGAGGCATGGATAGAAAAAAAGGTAAACTATTCATTTATGAGAACTTTTGGTTGTGAAGAATTTTTCCAAATTGATAAAGAAACTAGAACAGATCTTGAGGCTAAATCCAAGAAATTTACGTTTATTGGATATGGGGTTGATGATTTTGGCTATCGCTTATGGGATTATGAAAATCAAAAAATAATTAGGAGTAGAGATGCAGTATTCGATGAAAAGGTTATGTACAAATATCAGTTGCAGGGAAAGAAAGATGAAAAGGAAAACATAGAGTACATAATGCTTAATCAAATAAAAGAACATGAAGTTCCAAAGGCACCATAAAATCAAGATAAATAAGTACCTCGACCTCCTACAAATGTAAGAAGATCTACCAGGTTAAGTAGATCTCGTGAATTATTCTCTCCTTCATTGTATTATGTATTGATGATTGATTCTAGTGAAACATAATGTTATGAAGAGGAAATGCAAGTAGAAACTAAAAACAAGTGGGATCAAGGCATGGATGAGGATATGGACTCATTGGTAAGAAACCAGACATGGGATTTGGTTGAGTTTCCTGGAGGGAAAAGGGAATTTTAGAATAAATGGGTTTACAGGTTGAATGAAGAACATGGAGGTAAGAAGCGCTACAATGCTAGACTTGCTGTAAAGGGGTTTGCAAAAAATAAAGGTATAGCCTTTGATTAAATATTTTCTCTTGTTGTTAAAATGACTTCAATCAGGACCATTTTAAGTTTGGTGGTGGTAGAAGAATTGCATCTTGAACAGTTAGATGTAAAAAAAAACTTTCTCCATGTGGATTTGCAGGAAGATATTTATATACAACAGCCACATGGGTATGAGGTGAAAAGGAGGGAGAATTTGGTTTGCAGGTTAAAGAAAAGTTCATATGGTTTGAAGCAAGCTCCAAGACAATGGTATTTAAAATTTGATAAGTATATGAAATAGCAAGGTTATAGTAGATTCCATTTTGACCACTGTGTTTATTTCATGAGGCTAGATAATGGAAGATATATTATCGTCTTATTGTATGTGGATGGCATGCTTACTGTAGGGTCTAACATGTAGTATATAAATGTGCTCAAAATAAAACTAGATAAATCATTTGTGATGAAGAATTTGAGTGTTGCAAAGAAAATCCTTGGTATGAGAATAACAAGAGACATGAAAAATAGAAAATTGACATTGTATCAAAATGAGTACATAGAAAAGGTGTTGGATAGGTTTAGAATGGAGAATGCAAAACCAATTAGTACACCTTTGGATAGCCATTTCAAACTAAGTAAGGAGATGTGTCCCAAGACATAGGAAGAGATAGAATACATGTACAAGGTTCCCTATTCATTAGCAGTTGGCATCTTGATGTATGCCATGGTGTGCAGAAGACCAGATATTTTACATGCAATGGGAGTTGTGAGTAGGTATATGAAAAAACTAGGTAAAGGGAATTGGAAAGTAGTACAATGGATTCTCAGGTATTTGAGAGATACTACTTCTCATGCATTAGTTTTTGGAGGTTGAGACACGGTTCTATAGGGATATGTTGATGCAGATATGGAAGGTGATACTGACAATAGGAGGAGCACCACAAGGTATGTATTTACTTTCGGTGGAATAACAGTAAGTTGGATTTAGAGAGTGCAAAAGGATCTTGTACTTTCAACAACATAATTAGAGTATGTTGCCGCTACAAAGGGTAGTAAAGAGATGATTTGGTTGAATGTTTTCATGGAAGAATTGGGTAAGAAGCAGGAGAATAGTAGGTTGTACAATGATAGCCATAGTTCCATTCATCTTGCAAATAACTCATCCTTTCATTCGAAGACTAAAAATATACATCTTGAGATGTACCATTTCATAAGATATATTTTGAAAGATGAAATGTTAAAGTTGGAAAAGATGCATACTAGCCATAATCCTCTAGACTTGTTGACAAAAGTAGTAACTAGAGAGAAACTGAGTTCATTCTTGATTTTTGTGAGCTTTAAAGCATGAAGGTGAAAATGAGAATTTTTTTAAGTCCAAGCTTCAAATCATAGTCCATAAAGTGTAGTAGGAACTCTCTTCAGTGATATCTACTTTTATCTCTTCTTCCTTTCCATTATATGTTATTATGACAATTTTAGAGAATTTTTAATGGGAATTTAGACCCTAATCATATTTATTTCATTTACTAATATAAAATTTTCAATTTAATATTAGATGAACATCACTTCCATCCCATTGGCATAGTTTCAGAGGCGCATGGTTCAAACCTACTTAGTTTCTTAGATCGAGAGCCATTCTATGGGGTTTTTGACTATAGGAGGCTATGTATAATATTCCAATGAGTTGAATTTATACCCTCACTGATCTATTATGATGTAATTTAATGTCTCTAAAAATTTTACAGTATTCTGAAGTTCTTTGTTTAATTTTCTTAAAGATCTTTCACACCTCACCTAGATTTCAATAATATATGGACTAGTTTTCCAGTTTAAGTTAAATTGTCAATTTAAACATATCCATTTTATTTATTTTATATTAGAAAATTTTAATAATATTCTTATGATGATATTCCATGTATAAAATTGAAAATTAGATTCTCCCTTCCTGTGTTTGAAAAGCTCAAAAGTTTATCTTGCTCGTGACTATTTATTCTATTATGACCCGTAGGATTATTATCTATTGTTTGGACCTTTTATAAACACGTTAATGATTATTTTAACATACCAAACATAGTTCTCAAACCCTCCTAAGTTTCTCTTAGGATTTGATTTCTTGGTGACTGCTTGTAAATATTTTAGTTTGCATTTGTTGGGACTCCCAGAATCTTGGTAGTAGACTTCATCCTGGTTGATGTTAAAAATCTAGAAGGGCCCAAAATCTAGGAACTTAGGAGCATGGAATTTTATATCCTTCATTTCCTTTTTTATCTCACCTTTAAATCCCAGTTTGTTCTCTCCTTCTTCTGTTTGATAAATTTCCCACCTGTCAACTAATTGTCTTGAAGCTTAATTGTAGAGAGTTACTAAAGCAGATTTCAGTATTAGGTTCATTATAGTGGTATCAAATAACTTTCCTATACTCCTATTGAAAGTAATATCTCAGTGAAGAAAATTTTCAAATCACTAATTCAAGTTGTAGTTTTGAGGCTCCTACCAGTGATAGAAGAAGACTTTAATAGTATGAAGAAGAAACCCTATATGTTGATGGATTCCTACCAAGAGTTGACGATCATGACTTTTGTTATCCATCAGATAGAGATGAAATTAGGGTTGAACCTTACATGGTTAATAAAGACTTGATAAAGGTGATAAAACCATGTCAAAACATGCCTCGTTGGTATGAGGAGTATCTATCTTTGGGTAAGGAGATTTCTGCAAACATTTCTTTTAAAAAATATATTTGTTTCAAGTATGGATTCTTTCCCAAGCACGTTGATGAGAATTATTTTAATAGAAGAAAACTGTCCAAGGACAAACCAAGTTTTTCCACCTCTCTGAGTAAAGAAGAAAAAGAAGATATCCACATATATTTTGGATCTAGCAAATGTTGGTGTATTTGTAACTTCAGAATGTATTCACTTGTATATTTTATGTATTGTACCCCGATGTTTTTTTTGAGAAGTATCTGTAATGTAATTGAATCATGTCATGCCCTGATGTTCCTATCGGGAGATTCAATAATGTAAACAAGTCATGTAAATTCATAGAAGGTAACCTTTCCTATTGATCAAGGGTTTAGGTCCCCGTAGTTGTGGGGCCCTAGAGTTATTAGAATCTCCTAGAGAAGTCATCCCTAGTGAGTTATTGTCAAGTTAGGAATTAGTATAAATAGAGAGTGAGTCGCTCTATTTATCACACATTCACTCACACTCATTTTTAGGACATAAATGAGAGAGAAGAAGTTACTGGGACAAGAGATAGAGAGAGAGTACTGTTGTTGAGAGATCATCTTACTGTTTTGGAGTTTTTCTTTTGGTGTTGATTCTATCTCTGAGGAAGTTATGAGGTTTTCTCCTTTATGGTTTCCTCGAGGAAAATATTTGTGTCTATTGTCTCTTATGGTTGATTGATGTGCTTGTTATTCTCTCAGTTAAAGATCCTAAGATAATTCTAGCTTGAATGATAAAAATCTAACATGGTATCAGAGCTAACCTGAGAAGAAGACATTGTGCAGCTGCGGAAACTAGGGCTTCCTACTTTTTGGAGCTCTCTCCATATATTTTCAGCAAAATAAGGTTGGGCTTACTCTCCTCTGCAGGGCGCATCTTTTTGTCGAAGCAGAATCTGATTCTGAGCATTTTTAGTTTTTGACCCGACACTACTATCAGAAATTAGGGCTTTCCATATAAGTGGAATTTTTGAGAGATACCAGGCCTGGATTGATATACTCCATAAAATCGAAGTTTAGAGACCAAGATCAAAGTTTTTGGTTGGGTAGAACTCCAAGAAAGTCAAACCCTAATCTGCTCCTGAACCAACTATGCAAAAATTCAACTCAAGATCGAGTTCTGACATATTGACCTGGTAAGATCTAAATCTTTTGCATTTCCAATTGAGGTTCTCTATTAATATGTCTCATCATACCAATCTTGATGAAATTCTTGAGGGAGCTGATAACTTCGAGCCTGGAAGTATAGGATATCCGTGGTCTTGGAAGAAAATGAGTTGGACTCTTACATCAATGAAGAGGTTCTAGTTCTAGAGGGAGATGAGGCTATGACCTTACACAAGAAGAAGTTGGTCATGGATAAAAGGATTATTTCTGATTCAAGCAAGGATCACCTCATACCATAGGTGCCCTCCCTAAAGACACCTAAAGCTATGTTTGATTCCCTAACCAAACTGTTTGAAGGGAAGAACATAAATTGGAAGATGACTCTGAGAAACCAATTGAAGAATGTAAATCTATAGAATGCAGAAACCATCCAGTCTTACTTTTCAAGAGTCTCTCAGATCAAGGAACAACTTGAAGTAGTATATGAAGAAGTAGAGAATGCAGAAATTGTGATGACCACCTTGAATGGTCTCCCTAGATCATGGGACTCCTTTATTCAAGGGATCTGTGCCAGAAAGAAGCTAGTCAATTTTAGTAGACTGTGGGAAGAATTCTCATAAGAATAAGCTTGGAAGTGAATATCAAGCTCTTACAGTACACTCTAAGAAAAGTAGAAGAAACTCTCATCACCCCAAAGGTAAGTACTTCCACTAGAAAGATAATACTAGAAGAGATTTATCTAAATTCAGATGCTATACATGTGATAAAAGAGGACACTTTGCCAAAGATTGTCCTAGAAACAAAAATAACTCTCATAAGAAGGGAAATAAGATATGACAACATGCTCATGCTGTAGAAGATTATGAGCCTTCCACAAAGAGAATCAAGCAATAAAGTGATGATTCTTCAAGTGATGAAGAATATGTATTGATTTCTGCTCTCATGGGAAACATTAGAAATGGAAGCAATGATTGGCTTATAGAAAGTGGGGCTTCCAAACATATGACAGGATTCAAAGAATCCTTTTGTGAAACTATCAGAACATGAATCTCCCCGCAAGGTGGAACTTGGAGATGACTACCAGTATCCAATAAAAGGTTGCGGGGAATCCTCCTATAAGCTAGACTCTGGAAAGTCTATGATGATGAAGGATTTCTTGTTTGTACCTTGACTTAAGAAGAAACTCCTCTCCATATATGCATTGGATGCAAAAGGCATGAGGGTTGCATTTATAGATGGCCAAGTTCTCATGTGGCCAAAGGGAAAGACTATTGATGATGCATTAGTGATTGGGGAAAAAGAGGGATGTCTATACAAATTGAAGGGACAACTAGAACAATATTTGGTTGATGACTCAGTAAAACCAAATGAACTTTGGCATAGAAGGCTTGCACATGTGCATTACAGAGCACTACCACTTGCAAGCAAACCTGTTGAAGGTCTTCCATAAATTCAAGAAAAACATGATGGTGCTTGCAAAGGATGTGCGAAAGGAAAGAACACAAAGAAGACATTTCTAAGTAGCAAGAGAAATTCAAAAGGAATCTTGGAAATTATCCACTCCGATGCATGCGGTCCGATGTCATCCAGTTCATTAACCAGGTGTGTATACTATGTTTCTTTTATTGATGATTTTTCTAGGAAGACATGGATATACTTCTTGAAGAACAAAGATGAAGTATTCAGCAAGTTCAAGAAATTCAAATCCTTGATCAAGAACCATTCATAAAATAAGATTAAAACCTTTTGATCAGATAATGGTGGATAATTCACATCAAATGAATTCAAAGAATTATGCAAAGATTCAGGGATTGAGATGGAGTTAACTACTCCATATAATCCACAACAGAATGGGGTTGCAAAAAGGAAGAATAGAATGATCATGGCAGCTGCAAGGTCCATGCTTCATGATCAAGATCTTCCCATGCATCTATGTCCAGAAGCTTCCAGAACAACGACGTATGTATAGAACCTTAATCCACACATAGTACTCAATAACAAGACACCTGAAGAAGTCTTTTCCAGCAAGAAACTAGAAGTTGGCCATCTCAGAATATTTGGTTGTCCAGTGTACATACACATTTCGAAAGAAAAGAGGACAAAGTTAGATCCTTCAGAAAGGAAGGGTATATTTGTGGGATACTCTGAAAGATCGAAGACTTACAGAACATACTTTCCAGGATTCAAGAAGATCAACATCAGTAGGGACGTAACATTTGACGAAGACTCAGCTTACAACAAATCTAGAAAGAGACCTGCTGAAGAACCTGAATAAACATAAGTACCCAGAATTTATGACACAACCATGAACGAACAAATTCGAGAAGAAGATCGAGAAATAGAAGAACTTCAAGAACCTATAGATCCACCTTAGGAGAAGAATCCTCATAAGAGGAAACGTGCTTGGGTATGAGAAGCTATCCAAGGTGCAGAAATATATGGGGCTCTAGAAGAAAATCATAGAGAAAGGAAAAGAACCAGGTCCTACTTTAGTTATGTAGCCTTATTATGTGACTTCATCAATAAAGAACCTTCCAACTATGAAGAAGCATCAGAAAGGAAAGAATGAAAGGATTCTATGATCAGAGACTATCAATCGACCATGAAGAATGATGTATTGGATGTTGTCCCTAGTCCAAAGGGGAGTTCTATTGTAACTTCCAAATGGGTCTACAATATCAAGCATGCTACAGATGGCAGCATAGAAAAATATAAAGCAAGATTTGTGGCTCGTGGCTTCTCCCAAAAAGAAGGAATAGATTATGAAGAAATTTTTTCACCTGTAGCCAGATACACTTCCATCAGACTAGTACTTGCTCTAACTGCAGTGATGAAATGGAAGATACACCGGATGGATGTCAAGACTGCGTTCTTGAATGGTGTAGTGGAAGAGGAAGTGTATGTGGAGCAACCACTCAGTTTTGAGACACATGATAGGGAGACTCATGTGGGTAAATTGAAGAAATCCTTGTACAGTTTGAAAAAGGCACCCGGGACATGGTATGACAAAATTGATAGCTTCCTATCCAATTTGGGCTTTACCAAAAGTAAAGCAGATTCCAACCTTTACTACAAGGTTGAAGATGGGAACCCAGTGATACTCCTATTGTATGTAGATGATTTGTTTGTAACAGGTATGGATGGGTTGATTGCTGATATAAAGAGGAAGCTTGTTGTTGAGTTCAAAATGAAGGACTTGGGTATGATGCACTATTTTCTAGGCATGGAAGTGTGGCAAAATGTGGATGGAATCTCCCTTGGATAAGGGAATTATGCATTATAGATCCTGAAGAGGTTTGGGATGATGGACTGCAAGGCCATGACCACACCCATGGCATCGAATCTGAATCTTCTAAGTGATTCTTCATTAGAGATGGTTGATGCTACAATGTATCATCAGATGATTGGGTCCTTAATGTACCTTATGAATACAAGACCAAATATTTTCTTTGCTGTGAACATCTTGAGCCAGTTCCTGACGAATCTGAGACATGTTCACTTGATAGCTGCAAAGCATATTCTTAGGTACCTAAAGGGTACAGTTAATCATGGGATCAAGTATAAGATTGATCAGAAGATTAACTTGGAAGGTTATGTTGATTCAGATTGGGCAGGCAGTGCCATCTATAGAAAGAGCACTTCAGGGTGTTGCTTCAGTATGGGATCAGGTATGATCTCTTGCTTTAGTAGGAAACAGTCTTGCATGGCACTGAGTACAGCTGAAGCATAGTATGCCATAGCTTATTCAACTATTAGTGAGGTAGTATGGATGAGGATTCTACTGTCTAATTTATTTGATCTCCAGTTGGATGCTACTTGTATATATTGCAACAACAAGAATTGTGTGAAGTTGTTTGAGAACCCGATGTTCCATGACAAGTCAAAGCATATCGAGATCAAATATCACTATATCAGGGATATGGTGTAGATAGGAGCATTGAAGCTCCAGTATGTTGTGACGGATGAACATATAGCTGATGTGTTGACAAAGCCATTGGACAGAGTGAAGTTTGAGTACTTTAGGGAGAAGCTTGGTGTTCTCCAGATCAAGGTTCCCTCCAAGGGGAAGTGATGAGTCTGTGAGCCATTCTAACATGATGAGAGGATAGGTTCCTTCCATCATCAGATATAAGTGTTGAGCCATTCTGAGGTGACTGTGGGATGTATTCCCACATGATCAGATATAAGCACTAAAGGCCATTCTTTGGGAGAATGGAGGCACCTGGTCAGTTAATAGGAATACTCAACCTAGAGCCGAGGGCCATTGTGATGTGACTATGGGATGTGTTCCCACATGATTAGATGTAAGTGCAGATCCATTGTGATGTGACTATGGGATTTGTTCCTACATGATCAAATGTAAGTGTTGAGCCATTCTAATGAGATTGTGGGATGTGTTCCCATAGGATCAGATATACATTAGAGGAAATTTGGGGTCTAAAATGGGCCTTATAAGAAAACATGCCAATAATAAATTTTGTGAGTTGGAATTCAGAAACCAATAGAATTTCAATAAAATGAGTCAACCATAATGGTTGAATTGACATATTTGTCATAAAAGAGAACTACTTTTTTTGTTCATATTTTCGACACATCTCTTTGCGTTTTTACTCAAACTTCGAGCGTAAGAGCTCGTTGGATGTGGAATTTAATTCTGCATCCAAAGAGTACCCACACTGCATACTTTTGATGGACCCCTCTACCCCAAAAATAAGAAATACCTAAAAAAAGTGATGATGATGTCATCATCACATTTTTTCAGGATTTCTTATTTTTGGGGTAGCGAGGTCCATCAAAAGTATGCAGTGTGGGTACTCGTTGGATGTGGAATTAAATTATACATCCAATAAGATCTCCTTCTCAAAATTTGAGTAAAACCACGGGGAGATATGTCAAAAATACGAACAAAAAAAGAAGTTTTTTTCATTCTTCCTCCAAAATTAATAACTATTATTTTATTATTTTCCCGAGGAGGACCATTTTAGACCTCAAATTTCCTCTAATGAGTGATGAGCACTTCTAGCATGGATGTGGGATTTGTTCTCTACATGGCTGGATATAAGTGCTGAGCCCTTCTAGGATGGATGTGGGATGTGTTCCCCACATGGCTAAATATAAGTGATGAGCCCTTTTGACATGGTTATTGGATGTGTTCCTACCATGGTCAAATATAAGTACTAAGCCCTTCTGACATGGTTCTTGGATGTGTTTCTACCATGGTAAGATATAAGTGCTGAGCCTTTCCGATATGGTTCTTAGATGTGTTACTCCCATGATCAGATGTGAGTGCTGATCCTTTCCAATATGGTTCTTGGATGTGCTCCTCCCATGATCGGATGTGAGTGCTGAGCCTTTCCGATATGGTTCTTGGATGTGTTCCTCCCATGATCGGATGTGAGTGCTGGGCCTTTTTGATATGGTTCTTTGATGTGTTCCTCCCATGGTCAGATGTGAGTGCTGGGTGTGCCTTTTTGACATGGTTGTTGGATGTGTTCCTCTCATGGTCATATGTAATTACTGGGCATGCCATTCTGACTTATGGTGAGATATAAGCGATGAAGAAGACCTACATGGCGGCTAGGCCTACAACCAGCATAAAAAAAGGGCTGGCTTTGTAGAACTTCCTATGACGAGAAGAATCGAGAGATAGCACCAATGATGATGACCCAGTGATGATTCATAGCGAGTGATGATCTAGATCTAGTGATGATGATCCAGTAGTGATGATCCAGATCCAATGAAGATCCAGATCCAGTGATGATGATCCAGTAGTGAGGATCCAGATCAAGTGATGATCCAGATCGAGTGACGATCCAGATCTAGTAATGAATATGACTTGAACATGAATATGGCGAGAACTTGATGATGATCTAGTGGATACAGAGAAGAAGACCTGTGCTGATAAATTGTGTCGAGAGAATACCTTCCTAGTTAAGAGGGAGTGTTGATGTAGTTGTAACTTCAGAATGTATTCACTTGTATATTTTATGTATTGTACCCTGATGTTTATTCTGGAAAGTATCTATAATATAATTGAGTCATGTCATGCCCCGATGTTCCTATCGGGAGATTCAATAATGTAAACACATCATGTAAAGTCATAGAGGGTAACCCTTCCTATTGATCAAGGGTTAAAGTCCTCGTAGTTGTTGTTATATATGATTTCACCACTCCATGTGAATCACACTTTGTATGGCCTTCCCCTATCCTGCTGCAGACTCCTTAGACCCCATGGACCATTTTTTGTCCTTTGATGTTTCCTTGATCATCCCTAAAAACATAGGAAAAATGATACATGTGACTTTTAAACCTATAAGCGCATATATACACGGGTTTGACCTCTAAAACCGTGTACATCGGGATGTGTGCATAATCCAAATCCTTTTGGAGTTTTCCTTGACATGGATCCGACTCATTTGACTCCTGGCATTCCCTATGCCTTGAGATCACTCGGATTCGACCTTTCATTATCCCTTTGAAAGCTATATAAGGAACCCCTTGGTACATTGAAGGAAAGGAAGAGAGAATTGAGAGCAAAGAAACTATAGTCCATTGTTGTTGGAACTTATGCTTGAGTCTGCATCCCTTTGTCCCTTGGAGCACTAGTGTGTTCTTCCCAAGCTTGCCTTTTGCTTGTGAGCTTGCTATAGAGAGATGGAGGATTGAGGTGGTGGAGGCCCAAGTGGGGGATTCAGTTTCTCTGATTGGCAGATGTGCCGTCAGAGGTTGTATCTTGTAATCTATGATTTATATTAATAGAAATATCTTTTCCTGTCCAATAATGTGTATTTGAATGAATATTTTATCCATGGGATTATGTCAAATGCTTGTACATTATTGATTATATATGCTAGAATAGATCTAACACCAAGATATTAAGAATGCTTGTATTGTTTACTTGTTGTTGAGGAAGTAATCTGTCAATTCAAGCTGACGATTGGAAAGCTCAATGGGGATATACTTCAACCGTCCGGAATAAGGTACGAGGTCTAATCCTTTAGTGTTAGACATTTAATTTCTATTGCATATTGGAAAGGATTGATTTCTGGATTCAAGCTGTCTATTGTGGTACCCCAAGCCATAGGAATTTCTCTTCGTAATAGAATTGGCGACTCTGCTGGGGATCGAACCCAGAATCTAGGCAAGACATACTTGCTTCATTCGGGAGCTCACTTATCCAGCCCTTGTTTGCTTGCATTTGGCTTTAGATTTTATTAGTGATTGCTTTGTGCATGATAGTTGGCCTAGGGTTTACATAAATAGAGAGTCTTTTCTATTTTTTGAGTCATTGTGGATTCGGGGGTGGTTCCTCGCCGTTCTCATCGTTTAGCAGGACTTATACCTTCTACTTCTCATCCTCCTTTGGGAGAGAGACCTAGAAAGTCCAGGTGGACTATGTCACACAGTGATTCACACACCATGGGAGACCATTTATAGGATATTCCTGAACCACATCCTCCCATTCCTGTAGACGATGGGGAATTTACTCCTACTTATGATCCTTCACCCGACATAGCTGAGTTAGGTCCTGTGATTTCTAAGATAGGAACCTTGCACGATAGACCTACTCACTCTAGGGTTGATTCCCCATTGACGCATTACCAGTATGGAATGCCGGAGGATGCCGAGACTCATTTTGAACTTGCCAGCACTAGCTACAGTAGTTATGCTATGTCTGGTTTCCCTACACATGATTTGGCATTTCATGTCGAATCGACTTCAAGCCTAACACTATGCCTAGGGGCACTCTCAATCCTTACCATGCGGAGAGGTTTGGGAGCACTAGTCACATTGCACCTTCCATCCCAGTGGTGGAAGCTACATCGTATATCCCTCCTAGGTCTAGGGTTAATGATCCGATTAGGATACCAAATCCGAGATGAGTGACGATAGGCGGTAGCACATATATTATTACTCAGATTCCTTTGTCCTTGATCCCTAGTTCTTCAAATGTACATCCTCCACCTTATTCACGGGGTCCTTCGAGCCGATATATGGCTACGAGTCAGGTCCATACTGCAGTTACTAGACCGATTGTGTCTCAAGTTTACATATTGCCCGTTGCTTCGGGAGGCTATGTTCATACTTCTAGAGGTCATCTTGCTACTTTCGGGGTGTATATCCCTACTTCCGGTATGTATATCCCTACTTCAGGAGCGTATCTTCCTACCTACGGAGTGTCTCATGGGGCATCGCATGCGATGACCTATGGACCCTATTATGGGATGCAGTATGAACAAGGTTCTTCACCTTATGGAGGTGGGTATCAACAACCTGCTTACTCTCCTAATTACGGCTTTGTAGCTCCTGCTAGTCAAGGTCCATCGTACTATGGTGCTTCCACACCACCCTATATGGGTCAGACGGTAGGAGGACACTGTGGCCAAGCCCATGGTGGTAATCAACCCTATATGAACCAGGGAGCGGTCCATTGACCTCATCATCCTAGGCTCCCTTTCCTCGCGACGCTTAATCTTCCTAACTTATCAAGACTGATGAACGATCCTATGGCTCATGACCCGGCTTGGTCGGCTGTCCCTACCAAGATTCCTTTGGACATACCTAAGTTGGAAGGAAAACCAGGAGAGGATCCGAGTGAACATGTTACTACATTTCACCTATGGTGCTCTTCGAATTCCTTACATCAGGACTCAATTCGTTTGAGACTATTTCAACGCACCCTTATAGGGCCTACCTCAAAGTGGTATATAGAGTTACCTAAGGGAGCTTTCGCTTTGTTCGATGACCTTGCGATGACTTTTCTTAATCACTTCTAGCTACCAGTGCGCTATGACGTCGGTACTGAACTCTTATTGACATTTTGGCAAGATAAAGCCACACATATTTCTGATCATATTCAAGAGTGGCGTAGACGGAAGAGGTTAATTAAAGCTTTTATACTGTTGGAATTCCTCCTTGAGTGGTTCCTCAAGTCGTTATTGCCATATATAGCGAAGGATGTTTCCTCATCCAAAGTGCATAATGAGGAACAAGCGATTTTTAGGGCATAGGAACTGGACTTGATTTATGCTCAGTCTGGTTTGTTGTATGAGATTATTCCCAATGCTCCTCATTCCAGTTTTGATCCCAAAGTCAAACCTGGAACACATGCTGATGGCATTGTGGGTTGTGCAAGTGTGAAACCTGTGGATTCGGTTGCAAAACAAGTTAGTCAATTGTCAATCAACCAATCTGCTTTGGGACAAGCTACGACTTCATCTCTACCCACGCAAACGACGAGTGTACTCTCTGTGCAATCATCGGACCAGAAGGGTAACTAGCAGCCCGGACGAAATAGAAAGAAGGGTAAAAATAATAATCAAAAGGGTGGGAATAAGAATGAGAATGCTAACAATAATGACAAGAATGGTAGAAATGCTGGGGGGGACAAGCAAGCTAAACGTAAGGTTAAGTTCCCTTGGAAGTTATGTAAGGACGATCACCTCACTTACTTGTGCCCTCGGATTGAAGAAGCTTCGAGATTCTTAGCACAAGGCCCAACTGTGTTAACTAACCCTTTACCGCATAATGAAAATATGAACTCGAAGTCCCATGACCAGTCCAGTGATGATAATCCACTGGAGGGTAGTGGTTGTGGGTGCATTAACATGGTCCGTGCTACGAAAGTTGTGACTCATGTGAAAGATTATAGTTCTTCACAACCCAAAGCCTGATCCACCAGGGTCCCCTTTGCACATTGAGAAACATATGGATAATACAAATGCCCGAGCTGCCCAGAATTATTCAGTTGTCGAGGATTTGGGACACACTCCTTGTGCGATGTCTACATTGGAATTGCTTCAGATTTGTCCTTCGCAAAGGAAGGCGTTGGTTTCTGCCCTTGGTGTGAATGATGATGATTCTTCCTCTATGATCAAATTTGAAACCGCAGGACTCCAGCCTCACTTGCCCTACTATGTGTCTCTTTTGGTGCACGTAGAATGTCTTAATATGACCATCAAGTGCACTGTGATTGACGAGGGCACTGTTGCTTCTGTGATGTCTTTGGCTTGTTGGAAGGGTCTAGGTTCTCTTGAGCTGTCTAAATCAGCGACTATGTTAACTGCATTTGATGGGAGATCTTTTAAGCCGCACGACATCCTTCCTTCCCTTAAAGTCCGTTTGGGGGGGAAGACCGTTGCGATAGAGGTTGAGGTGGTTGATGCTCCCCTTGACAACAATATCTTACTGGGTAGGAACTGGATGTATAGTATGTAAGCCATTGCTTCTTCCTTGTTCCATGTTGTATGCTTTCCACATAATGGGAATATCGTAATGATTGATCAAATGACATTCAAGAATCCATCTGTTACCGCATATTTGGGAGCTTCGATCCTGATCGTTGAGCACTCTTAGTCGGCAACTGGGAGTGTGGGTGTAGGCATGTATCCATCCCTCATGGGAAGCTTTATTTGTCCTGCACCGATCCTCATGATAGGATCTATTTCCGATGAGGCTTCGACATCTACGACATCAGTGTCTTTTTGCACGACCCAGATGGACGATCCTTGGATTCTTTCTACACTGAGTACTTTGAGTGAGCCCGTCGAGATGATTGTGCCGTTTCCTGCTGCCATGATAGCTTATCAAGCTAATCTCAAGAGTGTTGTAGAGCTTAGTCCTTCCTCTTCGCAGATGGAGGAGGAGGACCCTTATGTGCTACCGGCATAGGCAGTACAGTCTTCTCATGCCCACGACTACCTTGATATGATTTTCCCTTCGGATGAAGCGATTATTGAGGCTATGTCGGGAGTTGAGCCACCATGGGAGGAACTTCATAATAGATCATCCTTTCTTCCAGATCTTGACCATCTGGAGCATGAGGATTTTAGGGTGGTTCTTTGTCAGAGAGTTGGTAGTCCTATGGTTCCATTAAGCTCTCCTGGTCCAATGGTTAATGGAAACATGGCGAGCATATCTTCAATGATTCCTATCAACATCTCTCGCGATCCTGGAACAATAGAGAATGTCTATATTGGGGCGGAATGTTCCCATGCTGAGATTATGGAATATACTGATCTATTCAAGGAGTTCCATGATATTTTTTCTTGGTCTTATGACGAGATGCCAGGTATTGACACTCGTATTGTTGAGCACGATATTAAGACTTACCCCAACGCTAAGCCTGTTCGACAACGTTTACGTGCGGTGAATCCTAGGAAAGCACCCGCCATTAAAGTAGAGATAGAGAAGCTGTTGAAAGCCAGTTTCATCTATCCCATTCCCTTGATGGAGTGGGTTTCAAACCCCGTTCCGGTGGATAAGAAGCAGGGAGCGATCTGCATATGCAATGATTTCCGCAATTTGAATCATGCCTGTCCTAAGGACAACTTCCCCACACCATTTATAGATTAGATTTTGGATGAGTGTGCGGGTAGTGAGGTGTTCTCCTTTATGGACGGCTTTTCCGGGTATAATTAGATACAGATTAAACTTGAGGAGCAACATAAGACTGCAGTTATTTGTCCTTGGGAAACGTTTGCATATCAGAAAATGCTTTTCGGCCTTAAAAACACCGAAGCTACATTTCAGTGGGAAATGACCTTGATTTTCCACGATCTCAAGTCAATTATCGAGGAATTTTTGGATGACCTCGCTGCTCATTCTCTCATGAGAATGCATCATCCCTATCACTTGAGATTGGTATTCGAAAGATGCCGGCACTATTCAGTTAGATTAAATCCTCACAAGTACATCTTTTGTGTGAAATCAGGGCATTTGTTAGGATTCATCGTGTCTAAAGAGGGTATAAGAGTTGACCCTTTGAAGGTTGAGGCAATACTTCAGTTCTTTCCCCCGAAGAATATTCATCATCTTCAGTGTTTGCAAAGCATGGAAAAATTCTTACGAAGATTTGTTGTCAACTTTTCTAATTTGACTAGAGGTTTCACATGTCTCTTGAAGAAGGACACCCCTTTTTATTGGGATGAGTGAGCCTAGGAGTCCTTCGATGCACTCAAGCAAGCCCTAGCATTGGCCCCGGTGATTAGTCCTCTGGATTATAGCCGTGATTTTCTATTATATGTGGCTGCGTCCTTAGAGACGATTGGTATGGTTTTGGTTCAAGAGGATGAGGAGCTCCAAGAGCATGTCATATATTATCTGAGCCGAAACCTTATTGACGTAGAGATTCGTTATTCTCATGTCGAGAAGCTTTCTTTAGCTACCGTACATGTGGTTCAGCGGTTGAGACATTATATTCTCCTTCGCCAGACCTTGGTTGTGGCCCATGTCAATCCATTTCAATTCGTCCTCACCCGAAGGATGATTGGGGGAAAGTATAATAAATGGATTGTCATTCTACAAGAATTCGATCTTGAGTTTGTTTCGGCAAAATCGAAGAAGTCTTTAATTTTTGCAGATCTTATATCGGATTTTCCAAGCGAGGCTGAGGAGTTGGTTTGTGAAGATACGTTTTTCGATGAACAAATATTTTTAATCTCAACGTTAGACCCATGGTATGGGGATATCATCATATATTTATAAACACAGAAGACCCCTACTCACCTCTCGTGAGATGAACGATGACGATTATGTCACATCTCTAAGAACTAACTCATAGTGGACAATACTTTGTACTGTCATGGGGTAGATTCCATTTTACGACGTTGTTTAACTCATGAAGAGGCTGAGGTAGTGCTGAATGATTGCCATGGGGGGGGCGTGTAGTGGTCATTTATCTGGGCTTTCTACAACTCAAAAGATTTTGAGATTGGGTTATTTCTGGCCGTCGATCTTTAAGGATTGCATTGATGTGGTCAAGAGGTGCCACCCTTTCCAAGTGTTTGCATGTAATATGCGCTCAAAACCTGCCCCGTTACATCCCATTATCACCACCTGTCCCTTCACTAAGTGGGGGCTCAATTTTATGGATTGCAACCTAGCTTCGGCTGGGGGGCACCATCACATTATAGTGGTTGTTGATTATTTCATGAAATGGGCTGAGGCTATGCCTATAGTAAAATACGACGGCAAGACAGCCGCTCACTTTGTATTCAACCAAATTATTACTCGGTTCGGGATTCTAAAAGATCTTGTCACTGACCATGGCTCGCACTTTCAGAACCGTATGATGGAAGAGTTGGAACCCAAGTTAGGGTATAAGCAAGAGCATTCATCTTCTTACTACCCCCAAGCGAATGGACAGATAGAGGCAGTGAATAAATCACTCAAATCCATTCTCCAACGAACCATTGCACAAAGCAAGAATAATTGGCATATTATGTTATATCCTGCTTTGTGGGCATATCGAACCGCGGATAAGACTGCCACTGGTTTTTCTCCATATCAGCTTGTACATGGAGTGGAGTCGATATTGCCAGTTGAATGTAAAATTCCTTCATTGAAGCTAGCTGTGGAACTCTTACCAGACACTTCCCCATTGTAGGAGTGTTTGGTTCACCTTGAGCAACTTGATGAGCAGCGTCGGGATGCCTTGGTGGCTCTAGAAGTCAATAAAATTTGCGTTAAAGTCCAGTACGATAAGTCTGTCCATCCAAGGGTGTTTAGTGAAGGTGATTTGGTCCTTTTGTGGGATCAACCGAAAGAACCCTTGGGGGCAGGAAAATTTAATCCTATGTGGTGTGGTCCTTACGTGGTCAAGCTTGTGTTAGAGAAGGGTGCGTATGAGTTAGTGGATTATTAAGGAACATCTTTGGTGGAGCCTAGAAATGGGCTCTATCTTAAAAAATACTATGCATGATCTTTAGCCAAGGCTGCTTGTTGTATATTATTGTACAGCTTTGCATAGTTAGGTATTTTTCTTATCGTGATCGGGTTTGTGATTAGTTTCCGTTTCTTTTGTCAGATGTCAATGGAATCTTCCACCTACATAGGATTCGTGGATGGTGCAAGCCGTCACACTCAACACTCAGCCTCTGCTGCTTGGGTGATTTATACTCCTATGGGTCAGGTATTGTCTTCAGGAGGTGTATGTCTACAACCATCTTCCAACAATGTTGTTGAATATAGTGCCGTTATTGAGCTTCTACGGGATGCCATTTTGCATGGCATTCTATCTCTTGAGGTACGTCTTGATTTGGAGTTAGTAGTGTCACAACTCAATGGTTTGTACTATGTTAGAGATCCGACATTATTGAGAAGGTTCTTACGTGTGAGATTGTTAGAACGACAATTTGACAATGTAACATATATACACATTCAAAGAAATAATAATCAAGTTGCTGACTCATATGCTAACTACATGTTAGATTGGCATTTGTTTCATTCACAATAAATTAATCACAAACACAATTTTTACACATGTAAATAAATAAATCGATCACCATTAAACTTTTTATATATACATAAAAAATGTGATAATACATAGTGTCATGATACAAAATTTGGGGCTTTGAAAGCCACCATCATATAATACACGGTCGTACAAAATGTATACACTCCCAGGTGTCTAATCCTGTGGAGGAGGAGGAGGGTTGTGATCATGAAAGGTCACTATAGCTCTAGCCAGCCATTGGAATAAATGCACCCATGCGCGTGGTACACCCACCACCTACTGTTGCATGGCCTCATGCAATTCCTTGACTTGCGCCATGGGAACTCTATGAGTCAATCTCACGAATTTGGTATGAATGCTCTGGAGCGTTCGCTCCGCATCCACACCTATGCTGTCATCTCCTCTTCCCCTCCGTCTATGATGAGGGAAGCCCTCTGGCCACTGTGGTCCCACATCTGCACACAAATGGTAGATGTCACTATGTATTGTCATGCAAAAACATGTCTTTTTGATTTCACATAATCAAGAAAATACAAAAAAATTAAATAACTCAAAAAATCTAAAAAGTGTGAGGGTCGAGATTCGTTACCTATATCGCCATATGCCGATCCTGGTGGTAGTGGCATGTCCGGGTCCCCCCGTAAATCTATCCTTGCATAGGGTTATTCATCAATGGAAACTATCTATCATCGCCACCATGGAAAGAGGTCAGCTGGATATGGGTTGGCCAACCTACAACCCACCAGTCTACGCATAAAATCTGCCCAATAGCATTGGGCCGGATCTCGAACCCCGTGGAGAGGAGCGTCCACTCTGTGGCTCAATCTTGGAACACACTTGAAGAAAAACGTGCTCAAAATGTTGTTGAACCCGAAGTTACACCCTGCCTACCTTACACTCACTGAACGGATGTTTCATGTTGCTCAGTAGTGTAGTACTCTAGTCATAGATGGTGGGTCTCATGCACTCCACTGCATAGAACATCAGAGGCTGCGAGGCCTGGTGGAGTGATGCCAAGCCAGCTATCCTACCCAGCGTCAGTAATATGGCCTTTAGGCCCAGCACATGTATAACATTGGTAGGGACTTGACTCCCCACCTTCTCGGTGTCTGGATAATAGTACACTGCAATGTACTTGTCGATAGTCAGGCCACCCCCTGGCCCACCACGGGAATAAAGGTTCACCACCTCCCCTCGTCTATAAAGCCTTGTGATAAAGTATATGTACTCCACCTCTATGGTGAGGGACATCCCATCTAGATGAAAGGACTCTGAGTATGGATCCCAATAATCTACTAGCATTTGTAGCAGTCTTGGTTTGGCCCTCAAACCACTAAGACACCAAAACTTGTAGAGTCTGCATGCACGTAAATCTTGTTGAGCCATTAAGTCAGCCCTTACTGCTTCCTCTACTTCACCATGCTCACTCTCTCTCCACTCTAGCACCATCATGTAAAATAAATTTAAAATTTTCCCATTATTTTATTGAAAAATCCATATGCGTGACCTCATACACGACTGTTTCCAAAACAACCACATATGTACGCGGGTTCGAGGCCATTTTCCGTGTATATCCAGCCCTATACGCGGAAAAAACCTCGATTTTTGCGTGGGACACAATGCTCATCTTGGGATAGCCTAAAAAACTTATTTGACCATGAAAATTCATAAAAATTGTATCAAAATGCAAGAGGAGAGCATGAGTAAATACCTGGAAGAAACAGTTGTGAATTCCCCCTGCTGGATCTCCTGGAATTCGCTGTTGAAAATCAGAGCTCAAATGGGTAAAAGTTTCAAATGATTTATATTTTTTACTATTTATAGAAATTTTTTAAATATTTGAAATTTTTTACCCCCTTTCCTATAGTTTCGACATTTTCTAACCATTTTGGACCGTTTTTTACATAATTTGTGATGTAGAAGACCTTTTGCAATGCCATTTCAGCCATTGGATTGACCCGTTCGTGCCGATCTCAGGTATCATGTCTAAACTGTCATATAGGTTAGGTTTCATCACCGTTTGCATTTTTCATAACCTTATGACCATCTCATCATGACCTTAGGTACGAACCCACTCTATTATGTCACGAAACCTCCTTGGTGCTTTAGAAGTGGTATGATATGAGTGGTAGAGCTTTACCTTCCATGGGTACCCTAGTTAGCGCCTTATTTGCATTTGGTGCCCATGATGACATTTTCTCCTTTAGGGTGTGGGAGTCCATTGTATAGTACTACCATAACATTTCGCAGGAGCCTCATGCTCCTCTTGATCTTTTGTTGGCCTTTTTCCCTCAGGACTCCCCCATGTCAAGTTGTGAATGCATTATCATGAGCTTTTCCTACCTTATTGAGATTTATGCTGGCTCCCCTGACATTGCATTTAAGCCATATAGCCCGAGCTTGTCTCATGTCTAGCCATGCAAAGCCATTTTTTATATCTTTCGCAACTTGATTTCCTTTTTACCGGGAGGGGATTTTCCCCCGAGTGTCGATATCCTACACATGTATCCTTGCATTGAGCATAGGTATGTTCCACTGCTTGGAACTAGTTTGTTTGCCCTTATGACACTCGGCTCCTCCTAGTTTGTAACTATAAAGCTATCTTATTCTTTTTTCAAGCTTTTCAAATAACCGAAAAAGTCCAAAAAAAATTAAAAAACCAAAAAGCCGGACAAGGAAAGATGTTATCTTTGGCAGCTGTCGAGTCGTGTCGCCTTTGAACAGAGCATTGTATATCACATCCATTGGTTGGGTTATAGTTTGACTTTAGGAGCTATATTCGTTTATTTGAGTTTATCTCCACCGACTGGTTAAGCTTCCAATCCCTATGGAGCCTCTGTTGATGCCTCCTATGTCATAGAGATGTCCCAGTTTGTATATCGAGTCTATGTTGCCTTCATTCAGTCACCATACACCGTTATGCTCTTGTTCGAAGGAAGTTGAAACCCGAGTCAGCCATTCCTCAGTTATCTTGACTTTGCATGTCGTCCATTCTTAGTACAATTACTGGTTCATGCACCTTATGATCGAGTCCTTCCACATTATATAGCTTTGCTGAGTACCTTGTGTTGAATGATGGGGGATGCCTTAATGCCCTCCTTCCAGCAGATTTCATCCCATCGACATCAGATCATTTATTCTGGGATTGGAATCTAGAGTCATTTTGAGTGCCTTGAGACTTACAGTCATCAGTGGAAGGTTCTCTCGCCATCGAAATTTTTTTGGGAATACATCAATGTCCCCTGATCGATGGATCCTCTCAAGTGTTCGACCTCAACACATTTATTCACACTTGTTAGTTTTCACTCTAGTACATTGATTCCCATTTTCATTATTGGTGGGTGATCTCGTGTCTGTTAACGGTATACATTAATGACCGATAATCAGATGATGGACTACTATGTTCGACCTCGACACCTCTATTCGCATAGTACGACATGTACTCATAGCGGTTTTGTGTAGAAGACTTTCCAGATTAGTGGCATCTCTTATATGCTACCTCCTTGATCGTGCCAATGTTCATGAGATTTCAGCTCTCTTGACTTGATGCCAGTATATGCCAGATATTTCCAGCCACTATAGAGATCTTGATCTGTTATATCTTCAGCCATTATGGAGATCATGGTCCTATGTATATCTTCATCATGGAGATTCTGATCTATGTATATTGTACATGGCGATGACCACATATGTGATATCATGTATCATGCCTATTCATGACCATTGTACTCTTATGTATCCAGGACTACTATATGTACTTGCAGTTATATGCGGAGTTGTATTATTGCACTATGCTTATTGGGTGGCTGGTCTTCCATTTGGGATCCTTCATCACTCCACTTCTGGGATGGACTTATAATGTATTTCGGCCATCGTATGACCCCTTTGACCTCACACATTAGGGGGCATCTGTTATAGCTGATTTCACCACTCCAGGTGAATCACACTTTGTATGGCCTTCCCCTGTCCTGTTGCAGACTCCTTAGACCCCATGGACCATTTTTTGTCCTTTGATGTTTTCTTGATCATCCCTAAAAACATAGGAAAAATGATACACGTGACTTTTAAACCTATAAGCGCGTATATACGTGGGTTTGACCTCTAAAACCGCGTAGATCGGGATGTGTGCATAATCCAAATCCTTTTGGAGTTTTCCTTGACATGGATCTGACTCATTTGACTCCTAGCCTTCCCTATTCCTTGAGATCGCTTGGATTCGACCTTTCATTATCCCTTTGAAAGCTGTATAAGGAACCCCTTGGTACATTGAAGGAAAGGAAGAGAGAATTGAGAGCAAAGAAACTATAGTCCATTGTTGTTGGAACTTATGCTTGAGTCTGCATCCCTTTGTCCCTTGGAGCACTAGTGTGTTCTTCCCAAGCTTGCCTTTTGCTTGTGAGCTTGCTATCAAGAGATGGAGGATTGAGGTGGTGGAGGCCCAAGTGGGGGATTCAGTTTCTTCGATTGGCAGATGTGCCATTAGAGGTTGTATCTTGTAATCTCTGATTTATATTAATAGAAATATCTTTTCCTATCCAATAATGTGTACTTGAATGAATATTTTATCCATGGGATTATGTCAAATGCTTGTACATTATTGATTATATACGCTAGAATAGATCTAACACCATGATATATAGAATTCTTGTATTGTTTACTTGTTGTTGAGGAAGTAATCTATCAATTCAAGCTGACGATTGGAAAGCTCAATGGGGATCTACTTCAACCGTCCGGAATAAGGTACGAGGTCTGATCCTAATTTAGTGTTAGACATTTAATTTCTATTGCATATTGGAAATGATTGATTTCTGGAGTCAAGCTGTCTGTTGTGGTACCCCAAGCCATAGGAATTTCTCTCCATAATAGTTATGGGGCCCTAGGGTTATTAGACTCTCTTAGAGAAGTCTGCCCTAGTGAGTTATTGTCAAGTTGGGAATTAGTATAAATAGAGAGTGAGTCTCTCTATGTATCGCACATTCACTCACCCTTAGCTGTAGAACATAACTGAGAGAGAAGAAGTTGTTGGGACAAGAGAGAGAGAGACTACTAATGTCGGGAGATCATCTTATTGTTTTGGGGTTTTGCTTTTGGTGTTGATTCTATCTCTGAGGAAGTTGCGGGGTTTTCTCCTTTATGGTTTCCCCAAGGAAAATATTTGTGTCTATTGTCTCTTGTGTTTGATTGTTGTGATTGTTATTCTCTTAGTTAAAGATCCTAAGATAATGCTAGCTTGAATGATAAAAATATAACATTGAAGAGAACCCAATAAGCTCTCCAAGAGTCAAGATTGCAGATTGATCAACTTCAAAAGGATTTGAATGCACCATGCCCTCCATCTTGGATGTAAAATGATCATGTGCACATTGTAGTAGGTACTTTGGATGTGCTGGAGGAACCTCGTATGGAGGACAAACATGAGGAAGGTGCATATTTGCATATGCTTGTCAAAAGATACGATGAAGAAATTATTGGCCAAGCACTAAGTGAGATTGAGAGGAAGGATGAAGACTTCTTAGTTGTGGAAAATATAGGTAAGGATATGCCAATTGAATTAGAAAGAACAATTGATTATCCATTCATGGATTGGGTTGGTAAATATATCACTAAAATTGAGGAGAAAGGATGCATTAGAATTGCTTGCATTGGTAAAAGGTTGTTGGCATGCATACATTGAAGGTGAAACCTCATGAACTGCCCTTATGGGTAATAGATTATTCTCTATTGGAGGTGAATGATCACATTCCATATGGATCAAGAAATAAAATTTCTTATTCATACATTAATTAGGTGGATATAGACATCATTCAAATGAAGGATTTGGGAGGTAAAGGATTTTTTTTGTTTCTGCAATAATTTTTTTGTTATAATTGACATTGTCCTAACATGTGAGAAACAACAAAAACTTATTTTGCAACCATTAGAGACCTCCCACTCACATGCACATGAGGTGCATTTTAATTTTCTTGTGCTTGAGGAGTTTGAGGTCAAGAGAAATGCATACCAAGCAATTGTTCCTCTCTAGAGAAATTATGAATTTCCTTTAGAATACTTTTGCATAGTTTTGGAGGATGCACATGATCAGAATTTGATAGAGTCAACCAATGGAGGGAGTTGTGCACTAGTTCCATGCTTAAGAGATCATAAGATTTATGTACATGAGGAAGAATCCTGGATGAAGAAGCAACATAGGAACATATTGTTTCCATTTTATGCCATTCATCCACATGGATTGGGTAAATAATATGTTGTTGATGATATTCCATGTATGAAATTGAAGATTAGAGTTTCTCTTCGCGTGGTTGAAAACCTTAGAAGTTTAGCTTGCTGCATAGTCCTAGTGACTAGTTTTGCTATTGCGAACCTTAGGATTGTTTTCTACTATTCAGACATGTTATAAACCTTCTAATGATGATATTAACATCCCAAAAATATTTCTAGAACCCTCCTAAGTTCCTCTTATCCTTTGGTTTCTTAGAGACTGCTTGCAAATATTTTGGTTTGCATTAGTTGGGAATCCTAGAAGCCTCATAGTAGACTTCAACCTGGATGATGTTTGAAACCTAAAAGGGACCAAAATCCAAGTGCTTAGGAATTTTATTCTTCAATATCATTCCTTTCCTTTTTATCTCACCTTTAAATCCCAGTTTATTCCCTCATTCTTCTTGATAAATTTTCCACATGTCAACTAGTTCTCTTGAAGCTTAATTGCAGAGTGTTAGTGAACCAAAATTCAGCATTACGTTAACTATGGGTATGTTAATTCACAAACTGATGATCATGTCTCACTAATATGCTAAATATTTCCTATGTAGGGAATGCGTGGCTATTTTGGGCACTACACACGACCCATGAGACCTAGAGGAAACAATATCAACTTAGTCCCTAGAGGTTGATCCCAAACCATGGGATAGTAGTAAAAAATATTCATGGTGTTATACATCCCAAAATTGCCCCCATATCCTACTCACAAGCCAAAAAAATCCTTCTGTAATGCCTATGTGATGCACTTGGGACACATGCAAAGCTAGGCATCATTTATGGGTAATTATGAATAAATGAAGAGTAATTAAGGGTTGATTAGCGATCATTTAAGGAGAAGTTGTCCTTAATTATGGGTAATTAAGGGTTATTTAGGGGTAATTATTGGTTAATGATTTGTGTTAATTAGGGGTTAATAAGGGGTCAATTAGGGGGGTATTTAGGGGTTCATTAGTGGTAATTAGGGGTCAGTAATCGATTAACTAGAGGTAATTGTGGGTTACTTATGGGTAAGTAGGGGCCATTAGAGGAAACGGTCCTAGCTAAGCCAATGTTTCCCATGATGTTTGGCATTTAGTTAGGTTCATGGAAACATATTCCCATTTGAAATCCTTGTGCGTGAGGCACACTACTTTACATTGGTGGGTTTACTAGGGAATACGCCATCGATGAATGTCTAAAAGCATCCATTGTGTTTCTGTACGAGGTCTTCCTTATAAAAAGGTAGGGACCATTTATAGGTTATCAAGATTTGATTAGTGGTAATCATGAATTATTTATGGGTCATTAATGGTCAAGTAGGGATCATTTAGGTGTAATTAGGTTAACTAGTGGTATTTAGGGGTCAATTATGAGGTTAATTAGGGGGAAATTATAGGGTAATGAGTGGTAAATTGCAGTACTCTTTAAGATGATGGATATTGAGAACATACTTGAAAATATATTTAGGGGCATTCATTCTAACCCCACCCCCCAAAAAATTCATGAGAATTGAACTTTTGGTAATAGTCTTTAAAACACCAGCTCCAAAATTAAAATTCTCTTGACTTTTATGGGTTGGGGGAGGGGGGGGGGGGGGATTAGAAAACCACCCTGAAACATATATTTAGGGGAGGTATTTCTAAATTCCCCTCCAAATTTCATGAGAATTTAACAATTAGAGGTAGTTTTTTAAAAACCACCACCAAAAGTTCAATTCTCAAGACTTTTGTAAGGGTTTTCTTTAAAAAGCGGCTTCAAAAGTATCTTTTGGGGGTTCCTTTAAGAAAACCCCTTCAAAATTCATTAGAATGAAATTTTTGGGGTATTTTGAAAACACCCTCCCCATAAAGTCTAATTCTAACAACCATTTTTTTAGGGGGGGGAGTGGTTCTAAAAACCACCTTAAAAATCACCTTTACGGGGGTTGTTTCTAAAACCCCTTCTAAAAGTCCTTGAAAATGCACTTTTGGGGAATTTTTTTCAAGTCCAATTTTTAGGACTATTCGGGGGGTTTCAGAACCACTGCTAAGGACCTAAAAAGACATTTTGGGGCATTTTTAGCAAAACCCCCTCAAGCCAAAACTGCCCCTAAAGGGGTGATTTGTTGTAGTGAGTCCTTAAGCCATTAATTACTAATGATACTAAACTTAAACATAGCATCTAACCCATAACTAAAATGAATATGTCATAGGTTAACATAATATTGTACGAGTTAACATGGGTGATGGTACAACCTACATATTCATGAAGTCATCTTGTAGAAGGAAAATACTAATATGTATATAACTTAACCTATAATGCAAAATAGTTGTGCAGGATTAGTGGTGTAAAATTATCAATAAGTTTAATGTCCCCTCTCAACTCCAAATCCGAAAATGCAAACCTAGTACAAGGCACCATACGTTGGTATACTAAAAGAATTAACATGGAGACCCTATATATATATATATATATACATATATATAGTCGAATCAAGAGAATTTGGTTTTACTTATAGAAGGAAAGGAATTTTGTTTTAATAGTGAATGATGTTATCAAAAAGGAACGAAGAAAAGGTTTATATGGTGTAGGAATTTTATAAGACCTTTTTATTCTTAAGCCTTGGCTTTGGAAATGTTAGAATTATAAAAGAAATGATTGTAGCATAAATAAAAATGCTTATTAAGTATGCATAAGACATAAAAAAAAAGGAATATATTAAATAGAAAAAGGAAACAGTATGACATTGGAGGCTTTTTGTCTTTTAATAAATCTTTTAGTTACTATTAATTGAGTCTCTGCATGATAATTGGCACGGGGCGTGAGCCTGTTTGGGAAAAGGTGGGTATCACTGCATGGATGTTGGCATGCATAATGAAAATAGAAATAGAAATAGATTTAAAAAAAACAAGGAAATGGGCCGAGTTTTATGGGGGCCTTGAAAGGAAACCTGACGAAAAAACCCTCGCCTTTTGTCCCAGTGATTTTTTCCTATATAAAGGGGGCGAGATGCCAAGGGAGGCATGCATTCTGGTTTTGGATTCTGCTCCTTAAAATTGAAGGGAAATCCACTGCAAATCACGTTGGTGCTTGCACTGAGTATGAGCCTTGTTTTATATAAAAGACTGTGTGTGAATTGATCTGGTTCTTGCTCCTTTGCTAGATGATCCATTGCCTGTGATTTAGGACTGAGTATTTGTTTTTATTAAACTTGGATTATCTATGTTCTAGTCAATATGCGATTCATGATGAGTATTGTTATGTTAAAAATCTCTACTTTTGCCATGATATCAATTTGGGTATTTGGATTTCGTTCTTAATAAATCCCTATTTGTGCCACAAACTGAGAAATGATGCCGATCTACAATTTTTTATTATTATCCTCTGTTTTGTGCCGTGATCTCAGAAAAGACTTCGATCTAGAGTATTGAGTGTTGTCCTTGCCACGATATCGATTTGGGTATTGGATTTTGTTCTTTATAAATCTCTGTCTGTGCCCCATTTCAGTAAAGATATCGATTTGTAGTTTGATTTTATCCGTTATAAAATATCTGTTCCATGATTTGAGGAAAGGGGAATCGACCTGTATTTTGAACTTCCCTTGATCGCTTGGGTTTACGTTTTTCATATTTTCAAGTAATTATGTGTTTGTAGAAGAATATTAGTTTGAACTTCCCAGATCGCGAGTTTGTATTGTTGCCTTTGAAAGTCATTGTTGTCTTCTCCTTCCAGAGATTTGATTTCATCTATCTATTTTGTTTATGATGGTGATTGAAGTGTTGGAAGATGTGGTGTTTGTATAATGGGATGGATTTTAGAACTAAAGTTATTTTTCATAAAATTATGGTTACATTGTAGATTATAGCTATTAAGTCAGGGTTGAAAGATGATATTCAAGCTGTTAACTAGTTACTCTATTTATAATCACGATCTCTATACATATAGTGATAGATGCGAACTTGTTATATTTATTTATATTTAGAGATATACTTGGAAGACTTGTCTAGATATCTCACGTCTCTCTCTATTACTTTGTATAGTGAGGTGAATTTGATTCACCTTTCCTCAGAAAGGCCACTTAAAGGTTAGATCTATCCTTTTGACAGAATAAATACCCATTTTAACATCGAAAAATAAATTCCAAAATCCTAAGCCCCTATTCTTGAGTCCATTTATACTTGGAATCCGAAAACAATTTACTTGCACTGGTAAAAGTCGATGTACTCACATCTCTTGGCATATATTGTCATTGGTATTTATGTCCTGGATTCATGGTTGTGCCATCTTAAACATATAACCTGTAAGTGGTTACGAGGATGGAGATTTTTGGATAATCCTTTGTGGAATTTATTATAATTGATTTAATAATTGATTTGGACGACTAATCTAATATCCTAGCTGGATTGATATCTCTATGTTTCCTGACGGTCTTGGTGGAATTGTCCTTTTCTTCCCACCCTAAAATGGTTTGGAAAATGGAGATGGTTAGATGTATTTGTTGGAACTAGATTTCCTAATAGTAATTTATCAACAAGTTGTTTGTTAGTTGTCAGTTGGTTGTTAGTAAAAGCACTGGCTATTTCATGATCTGTGCTGTGAATGCTTTGCCTTTCCTTATAAGGTCTCTGCAAAGTTGATTACAGAGATTTAATGCTTGTTATTCTGCAAGATCAAGATGGAAAATTGAATGTTTGAATGCTGGAGATTTAATGTTTTGTATGCTTGTTATTCTGAAAGATCGAGCTGGAGAATTGAATGTTTGAATGTTGTTTTTTTTCTTCTTCTGCACAATCGACCTTGAGATTTAGTGTTTTGAATGCTTTGTTATTCTGTAAAATCAATCTAGTATTTTTATAACTGATTTTATGCCTGCCGAACTCTGTCTTTGCTTTATGCCACGATTGAGTGAGAATATTTATCTATGGTGGAGTGATAGTTTGATTTGTTATATATATATATATATCTTTGATATTTCTTTATTCATGTCTCTCCCTATGCCTTCCATCGATCTACTTTTGTATGGAGTACATAAGGTAATTCTTGCATCAGTACTGATCCAGGTTATGAATAATGCCTCTATTTGGGGTTCATGCTCAAACTGGAAGTAATGGGTTGAAGGAAGAGTTTAGTCTAGATGTTTTCACATCCTAAAAGATGGATTCTGTAATAATGTATTAAAAGGGAATTTTAAAATGTTTAGAGTTATATGTTTTATGTTTTAAAGATTGTAACTCTTCCAAATCTACAAGGAATCAAAGACAAAGCAGCCTGTTGTTGTAAGATCTTAAGTTGTCTTTCATGCCGAGTGCTAACTCAGGGTGTTTTGGCCATGAGCTCATAGAATCGGTATCGGTTGTAAACTAACTGATGGTGCAGAGTCAAGGCTGAATCGATTTGTATCAGATAAGCCGCATCATTGTAACCCCCTTTATGGAAGAATTAATAAAACGACTAACAAAGCTTGGTGGACGTAGCCTCATGGACGAGGTGAACCACGTGAATATGGTTGTCTCACCTTTTCTATTCTTTTTATGTTGTGCATGCTCCTTTTCTTTACATAATGATGTTAGTATAAATGTTTACTGGTGAAAGGGTTACTAAATGTATTTGCAGACATTCAATTCAAAAGCACATTACATGGATGGTTTAAAGCTTTAAATAAAAATGAAAAAAAATTTACGAATTTTTATGCAACAAGGTATTGCGGGGACGTCAGTAATGGTATCAGAGCGAGCTACAACACTGGACCCTTAAGAAAGCGCTAGCATAATGATTTTGCAGGAAAGTCGAATTATATTTGGAAGAAATTGCGACACGATTGTCAATTGTTGAATTGAAACCAGATAAGTACCATGCTAAACACTTATTTAAGTTTCTTCGCATGGTAAATGATTGGTCTCTAGTATAAAAGTATCTTTCCTAGAAATACGAAAGGGAGGAATATAGACACATTCTTAAAGTGAGCTAGAATGTTTTCCAAATTAGTTTAGTGGCGAAAATAGAAGTCCCTATCCTTACACCTGTTTTCTCTTATAAGAGAATTTCTTTCTGTAATGATATTCTTATGGCGAGTCATGTTCAAAGTTTGTTAAAGTTGATAAGGGTGCTAACTTGGAAGATCTTACTCTTAGTCTTAGGACTCTCTTCTGAATAGTTGTGATAGGTGTAAGTTTGAATTACCATCAAACATTCTTGCTTACTCTTTCCTTTGAGAACAAACATAATTTTCCATCTTAATGTCATTAACCCTGCTATAAAAGAAGAATCACCCATCATACACAAAATCGGCACCATCTAGATATGAAAATATAGACTTGGTATTATTACTAAGAAATACTTTAGCCCAATTACTAATTCAATGTTATTGCTGGTTACTAGTTTAAGACTAGTTAAGAGAACAATACTGCCTAGCTCCTTTTACACTAAGCAGTATATTTCCAATATTTTGAGATGCAATCCTTACTGAATTGGGCCTATATGAATCTTGAATAAAGAAATGAATGTACTTATTCTCATCTGGGCGGTGTTAAACTGAGTTGTAGACCTCACTCTATTTAGCTATATGAAGAGTTGGAAAAATCTGAAAAACAACTTGCTATACTACCATTAACAATATTACATCTAAGTTGGAAATCTTCGTTGTGCAATTTACTGATGATATTTAAGTGGATGGCACAAAAAAATATATGACAAGTAATGAGATCATGTGTAGGTTTAGGATTTGTTTGAGGGGGTTGTCTTCTTGATTGTATCTTGATATAACTAATGTCTAAAACCATCATGTTGCATTGAAGTTGTTAAGCTCAATTCTAGATTGATTTTCCCTCTACTAAAGTCAGGTATTGAATTTGGGAATGTAATAAAATCTTGAAGAGATTTTTTTTACAACAATGTATGTGGATTAAGAATCATAGGAGCTGTTGTCGGACTTGCCATCTGTTAAAGTAGTTTAGGAAAACTAAATTTTTTATGCAATTAGGTTTGAAGTTTCACAAGACATCTTGATTTCAGCTATCATGGTCTTTTATAATGGTAACTTTGCTCTTCTGCCTCAAAATATGAGCGGAAATGAGTTTTAACCTATTGAATATACGAGGCATAGGAGCAAATGTCAAGTGGTGTTATGCAATGGCATTTACTTGTATTTATTCCAAGCACTACATAGAAGTACTAAAGGTAGTATATGAGCATAATTAACTAGATTGATTGATAATGCACCATTAAAAGTTTTTAGGATCTTAACAGGGCTGGCAACAGTACCTGGAATTTCCAAGGCAAGTTAAACTGGTGTCTTACATCACTTAGGATGCTGCATTGAATACCTTATAGTAGGTCCTGTAACAGGTTTTGGGAGTCTAAATACATTATGATTCATTATGGGCATTGTTCTTAAGCAACAATGACTGAGACCTAGAAAAGAGTAATAGGTGTTGTTTTAAATTCAAGGTCTAGCACCCAAACTGTAAAGTAAAAGGTGTGACAATAGTACAAAAGAAAAATCACTTCAGATTCTCAGAATCATAGAATGGTATTCAAGTGGTGTATTCACATTAATTCTCCTATAGACAAAGGGATTCAGTTAAATCCCCATCAGTTGCATATTAAGGAAATGCTTTAATGCTTGTTTGTTAAAAACTATTGTTTGCTACACTTCTTTAAAGACATTGTTTTGCTATTTTCTTCACTTATCTTCTGCACCACATCTGAATGGAAAATGTACATTGTGTCGAATGGAAGTGTTAAAATGCATAAACACTAACGTTTTATTAACAATTGATGGTCACTAAAGACAATTGTGATGACTGGGCCTGCTCGACAGGTCGAACAAATTTTCGGTTCCAAAGGTGGATGGACCAAACCCTTGATGCTCCTCCTATAGGTGTGCACATCAATAGCATACGACTTGAGTCCTAAATGGACATAAACCTGAGGTACGACAACAAATATTTGAAGTCAAAGATTGGATTTACTTATGAACTTGGGCTACAGTACAGCCGAGGTGAGTAATAAAATGGTTTGTACTTAAAATCCATAAATGCCTTAGTGGTAAAAGAGTACACTAGTATAAAGGCTCTTATCTAGTGAATGAGAAATGAAGTAAGACATGACTTATGCTAAAAATTTTTGATGTCTTTAATATGATAAACTGACCACCTATGGAGTGATTGCAGGCATGGGAAAATTGTGGCCATGAGGAAGGCTAAAGCTCCAGGACTGTAATGAGTTAAGAAGATATGAGAAATACCTCATGTGCATAAAGTTTTCACCACGAGGAAGTGGTGATGGAGGTAGTGGTTGAAAGCTACCTTGTTTTCTCCCGGGCCAGCGAGGGACCACTATGCATTCTGGGGACGCCTAGATGTAAGACATTTTGGTTAATACTCATTTCGCACACATTGAGAGGACTGTCATAAGAGTGGGGGACTTTGTGAAGAGAATAACCTCTAGGAGCTATGGTGGTGTGCAAGAACGGAAGTGCCTCAACTTAGTGAAGCACCCTGTATAGCATAAAAAGGAGATACAAGGGTATCGCCCTTGTGTTGGGTGACTTGAATTGGTACTTGGAGTACTGTTAGCACCTGGAGTGCTGGGATGGAGGACATCCAAAGAAAAGAATAATGGCGAAGCACCTTGAATAGCACAAGAAGGAGATATGCCTAAGGAAGGGTATCGTCCTTGTGTTGGTTTGCTTGGATTGGTACTTGTAGTACTGTTAGCACTTGGAGTGCTGGGATGGAGGACATCCAGATAAAAGAATAATGCTAGGAAGAGGTATGTGCATTACAGGTAAACTTGTACCCATAAGGTAATATGTCTATTTATTTGGCAAAAAGAACTGACATGTATATTGGAACTACTGTGGATTGTGGAAATTGTATAATGTTGGATTTCTGAGTTCTACATTGTTTCAATGTCGATGCTAGTATACATGCATGTGTATGGTTATAAATGGAGGATGAGGACTCAATCCCAATGATCTGAGGGATTAGGAAATACAAACACAAGCAATAAATAAACAGGTAACACCGAGGACGGTGTTAACTCTAAGGGGGAAAGGATGTAATGTCCCCCCATGACCCCAAATCCAAAAATGAAAACCTAGTACAAGGCACCATACGTTTGTATACTAAAAGAATTAACATGGAGACCCTATATATATATATATATATATATATATATATAGTTGAATCAAGAGAATTTGGTTTTACTTATAGAAGGAAAGGAATTTTGATTTAATAGTGAATGATGTTATTAAAAAAGGAAAGAAGAAAAGGTTTATATGCTGTAGGACTTTTATAAGACCCTTTTCTTCTTAAGCCTTGGCTTTGGAAATGTCAGAATTAGAAAAGAAATGATTGTAGCATAAAGACAAATGCTTATTAAGTATGCATAAGATATTTAAAAAAAAAGGAATATATTAAACAAAAAAAGGAAACAATATGACATTGGAGGCTTTTTGTCTTTTAATAAATCTTTTAGTTAGTATTAATTGAGTCTCCTTGTGATAATTCGCATGGGGTGTGAGCCTATTTGAGAAAAGGTGGGTATCACTGCATGGATGTTGGCATGCATAATGAAAATAGAAATAGAAACAGATTTAAAAAAAAACAAGGACATGGGCTGAGTTTTATGGGGGCCTTAATAGGAAACCTATCGAAAAAACCCTTACCTTTTGTCCTAGTGATTTTTTTTTATATTAAGGGGGCGAGATTCCAAGGGAGGCATGCATTCTGGTTTTGGATTCTACTCCTTAAAATTGAAGGGAAATCCGTTGCAAATCACGTTGGTTCTTGCGCTGAGTATGAGCCTTGTTTTATATAAAACGTCGTGTGTGAATTGATCTGGTTCTTGCTCCTTTGCTGGATGACCCATTGCCTGTGATTTAGGATTGAGTATTTGTTTTTTTTTAAACTTGTATTATCTATGTTCTAGTCGATCTGCAATTCATGATGAGTATTGTTCTATTAAAAATCTTTGCTTTTGCCATGATATCGATCTCGGTATTTGGATTTTATTCTTAATAAATCCCTGTTTGCACCATGATCCGAGAAATGATGCCAATCTGCAATTTTGTTTACTATTCTCTATTTTGTGCCACGATCTCAGAAAAGAATTTGATCTAGAGTATTGAGTATTGTCCTTAACACGATATCAATCTGGGTATTGGATTTTGTTCTTTATAAATCTTTGTCTATGCCCGATTTTAGTAAAGATATTAATCTACAGTTTGATTTTATCTATTATAAAATCTCTATGCCATGATTTGAGGAAAGGGGAATCGACCTAAAGTTTGAACTTCCCCAGATCACTTGGGTTTAAGTTTTCATATTTTCAAGTCATTATGTGTTTGTAGATGAAGATTAGTTTTGAATTTCCCAGATTGCGAGTTTGTATTGTTTCCTTTGAAATTCATTGTTGTCTTCTCCTTCCAGAGCTTTGACTTCATCTATCTATTTTGTTTATGATGGTGATTGAAGTGTTGGAATATGTGGTGTTCATATAATGGGCTGGATTTTAGAACTAAAGTTATTTTTCATAAAATTGTGGTTACGTTGTAGATTATAGCTGTTAAGTCGAGGTTGAAAGATGATATTCAAGCTGTTAACTAATTACTCTATTTATAATTGTGATCTCTACACACATAGTGATAGATGCGAACTTGTTATATTTCTTTATATTTAGAGATATACTTGGAAGACTTGTCTAGATATCTCATGTCTCTCTCTATTCCTTTGTATAGTGAGGTGACTTTGATTCACCTTTCCTCATAAAGGCCACTTAAAGGTTAGATCTAGCCTTTTGACAGAATAAATACCCATTTTAGGATCAGAAAATAAATTTCAAAATCCTAAGCCCCTATTCTTGAGTCTATTTATACTTGGAATCCAAAAATGATTTACTTACATTGGTAAAAGTCGATGTACCCACATCTCTTTGCACCTATTGTTATTGGTATTTATGTCCTGGATTCATGGTTGTGCCATCTCAAACGTATAACCTGCAAGTTGTTACGAGGATGGAGATTTTTGGATAATCCTTGGTGGAATTTATTATAATTGATTTAGTAATTGATTTGGATGACTAATCTAATATCTTGGCTGGATTGATATCTCTACATTTCCTGACAGTCTTGGTGGAATTGTCCTTTTCTTCCCACCCTAGAATGGTTTGGCGAATGGATATGGTTAGATGTCTTTGTTGGAACTGGATTTCCTAATAGTAATTTATCAATAAGTTTTTTGTTAGTTGTCTGTTAGTTGTTAGTAAAAACGCTGGTTATTTCATGATCTGTGCTATGAATGATTTTCCTTTCCTTATAAGGTCTCTGCAAAGTTGATTACAGAGATTTAATGCTTGTTATTCTACAATATCGAGTTGGAAAATTGAATGTTTGAATGTTGGAGATTTAATGTTTTGTATGCTTGTTATTCTGAAAGATCGAGTTGGAGAATTGAATGTTTGAATGCTGTTTTTTTTTCTTCTGCACAATTGACCCAGAGATTTAGTGTTTTGAATGCTTTCTTATTCTGTTAAATCAATCTAGTATTTTGATAATTGATTTTATGCTTGTCGAACTCTGTCTTTGCTTTATGCCCCGATTGAGTGAGAAGATTTATCTGTGGTGGAGTGATAGTTTTATTTGTTATATATATATATATATATATATATATATATATATATATATATATATATATATATATGTGTGNTACTTCTGTATGGAATACATAAGGTAATTCTTGCATCAGTACTGATCTAGGTTGTGAACAATGCCTCTGTTTGGGGTTCATGCTCAAACTGGAAGTAATGGGTTGAAGATTAAGTTTAGTCTAGATGTTTTCAAATCCTAAAATATGGATTCTATAATAATGTATTAAAATGGAATTTTAAAATGTTTAGATTTATACGTTTTATGGTTTAGAGATTGTAACTCTTTCAGATCTAGAAGGAATCAAAGACAAAGTAGCTTGTTGTCGTAAGAGCTTAAGTTGTCTTTCATGCCAAGTGCTAACTCAGGGTGTTTTGGCCATGAACTCATAGAACCGGTATCACTTGTAAACTAACTGATGGTGCAGAGTGAAGGCTGAATCGATTTGTAACAGATAAGTTGCATCATTGTACCCCCTTTATGGAAGAATTAATAAAACGACTAACAAAGCTTGGTGGACCTAGCCTCGTGGACGAGGTGAACCATGTGAATATGGTTGTCTCACCTTCTGTATTCATTTTATGTTGTGCATGCTCTTTTTCTTTACATAATGATGTTAGTATAAATGTTTACTGGTGAAAGGGTTACTAAATGTATTAGCAGGCATTGAATTTAGAAGCACATTACATGGATGGTTTAAAGCTTTAAATAAAAATGAAAATTTTTTTACCCATTTTTCTGCAACAAGGTATTGCGTGGATGTCACTATAAGGATTGAGAATTTCAGAATACAATGAATCATACTGGGATCATATGCTTAGGAGATGCCAACTCATATTCACTTAAGATAATCAGCTTGAACTTTCCAAAACTCACTATCACGGGTTATGATTTATGAATGCAACATCAAAAATAAATTAGAGCTTATTAATATACTTATTTTCATAACGTTATAACTACTACCCATATATATTGACAAGATTCAATGAATGTGTGAGTACATTGGACAAAATCTTAAATCGTAGTAACTCCTTTCTATGTGTAAGACGAACTTAAAGCACTAGCTTCAAGGAAACTTGAAAGATTGAGTTTTCCAAACAAAATTTAGTGCAGTTAGGTTTTGTTGTTGACAAGGGAGAACTTCAAATTGACTCACGCAAAGTTATGGTGGGGCCAACTAGAGGAATGCAACTAATATAAAGGGTTCAAGAAGCTCACAAATTATATAAAGATGATTGAAAAAATAATTTCCGTAAGTGGCTATGGCTCTAAATGCATTCACAAAGAAAGGAAATACTTTTAAATAAATATCCAATATGGGGAATGCTTTCCAATCGTTTAAGTGAAAAAAATGTGAGCCACTTGCCTTAAGCCTATAAAACCTATGGTTTTAATTTGAAACCAAATAGATGCTTCGATTCATGCAATAGTGTAGTATATAACAAACAATACAAAATCATAAAATATCATTCAAAGAGATTTGCTAGCAGCTTAGTAAACTACCAAACATACGTTAAGAGTCGTATTAGCCCAAAAAACAAAGCATTATATCATTACCTAATTTGAAAAGAGACAATAATACATCTTGATCACAAGTTAGTTGCATCTTTTGCAGACATGGACAAAGATTGCAACTAAGTTATCAAGCTTGGACTTGGAAAATTCTTCAACTCAAATTCAATTTGGAAAACTTTAACAATACATAAAATATTCATAATTTAAGTAACACACACACACAACCCCAACCCAAGGTTTAGTTCAATCAGTTGAAGCATTAAACCAAACAATGTAGGGAGGCCTTACAAGTTCAAATCCATTCGATTCCATTGAGATTACAAGGCATTATCATGACTAGTAATTGATTTTCGCTCCATTTGGATATCTCAAGGAAGGGGGGAGGATTCCTTCCTTCCTCTCTCTCTCTCTCTCTCTCTCTCTCTCTCTCTCTCTATCTCTATAAAAACACACACAAGCACATCAATGTAGAGCTATTAGAAACTAAATTTTCCTACTTAGATTTGATGTAATGGTGCAACTTTGCAAAATCACCACAAGATAAACTACAAGTTTTAAAATATATAAACTTGATGTTCTAAGACATAATACATAACCATTAAGTCTCCAAATGGCCTCTAATGTCCAAATTTTAGGTTTTATACTAGTTAGGGATTGCATTTTTTCTTTTTTCCTTTTCAATCCTAAGCCCTACCCACATGTTCATACATCAATTAATAAATCATGATTTTTTTGTTGACATGAAAAAGTCTTTTTGTGTTCACTCTGCCGATTGAGAAATTAGGTCAACTAAGTCAACATCAAGTGAGATCACTTCAACCAAAACATAAATTTAACTCTTTTGACTATAAGAAATGATAAATCATGTGGCAAAGTCAATATTTCAAGAGGATGGAATTTTTGCATCAATTTAATTTGGTGACCAAATACAACGGCATGTACAACTACATTGTGAATTTCCTTTCAAGATCTCAAATTTCCTCACTGATTGATTAAGTTGAGGTTGTTTATACATGAACACAGGGAACTATAAGCAACATCTTCACATTTTGGCCCAATTAATCCATGCAAGGTACAAGAAAAAGAAGGAAGCCCAAATCCTTGAGTGACTATAGTCTTGAAAGAGGATTATTGTACAAGTTAGATAATGTGTGCATTCTGAAGGGAGAGTTGAAGATAAAACTAATGCAAGGATCTTGCAACATAAAGGTTGCAAAACAATTAAGGGTGAGAGAATCTCTAGACAACTTAAAATATTATGTATTGTTAAGGAATGTACACAGTTTTTCCAGTGGTGAGAATTATGCAACATATGCAAGCCAAAAAATAGGAATCTCATATTGCACCACCTACTTATAGTCCTATCAAGACCTTGGGAGACTATATTGATGGACTTACAAGGAGGATTATCAAATATAAATCATGGGCATGACTATATTCTTCTGGTTGTTGATCAATTTTTAAAGATAACAATACTTATACTATTTGTAGCTAGGGTTTTCACCCTAGCTTGTGCTGATGAGCACCTACTAAGGAATCTGGAATCCTTAGTAGCAGTTCAATGATGTAAACAAAGATAAACTGAAACAAAGACTAAGCTAAAGCAGTAAAAAGTAAATAACATGAAGCAGAAATAGTAAAGAAATGTATAATGGTGATTTTATTGATATTACCTCCGATGAGGAGGTTGGTGGAGTCCGTTGCGCTGATCCGATGTCGGTGGCTTTGAGCTCCAAGCTGCTTCTTTTCCTTCTCCGGTGGTGGAAATGGGCCAAAAAGAGTTCTCAATGGTGAAAGTAGCTTGATGGTAAGCTAGGGTTTCGAGAATAATTTCGGCAGAGGCAGGATGCTTATGACTGTGGATGTGAAATGAGGGGTCTCCACCACTTATTTATAGTTTTTTAGTGGTGGAGTGCTGGCCCATGGTTTTGGAAACCATATGGTTTAGGGCAGCTTGTTTAGGGTTTTTCCTCCTTTTCCTCATTATTTTTATATTTTTTCTTCCCTTTTGGGGATTTTGTTATTTTTAGAGGAATTTTGGACATTTTTGGAGGAAAAGGGGGTTTTTTGGCCTTTTGGAGGCATTTTAGGCCTTTTGGAGGCTTTTTAGATGGTTTTATGGCCTTTTAGAGGCATTTTAGGCCTTTTGGAGGCTTTTTAGTGGGATTTTCAGGGAAATATGGTAGGCAGATAGACAAATGAGCCATGTAGTGGGGTAGATGAGGTAGTTAACCATTTTTTGGTGTTAACAGATTGCCCCCTGATGTGCGAGGGCAGGAGCTCATCGTATGGCCGGTGGACATCATGAGTCATATTTGGTTTGTGTTGGGATGTGGAGAAGAGAAGGAAGCAACTGAAGTCCGGGACACCGATCTCGAACCACCTGCAAGGACTGAAAAGTACATAACCTCAATAATGGATGAGGGATCATCTGATAATATGGATGAGGCGGGCATTCCCATGCTCGTATCAGAATATAACATAACAGTATAAATGGTCCTCAAATACTGGATGAGGAAAAGTATCTCAATAGATGGACGAGGCGGGCATTCCCATGCTCGTATGAAGATATATAACAATCACTTGTGAGGCCAAAAATGAAAGGCCTGGAGTAAATAATCACTGTGCATATCATGAGAGTCCAGAGGGGACACAAATCTGGAACATACTGCTGAGCTGACCATGTCTGAGCGGAAAAAACTGATACACTGGAATGGCAGCAGTGCTACTGATTGTGGTTCTGAAGGAACCGATGTGCTGCTGGATCAGAGTGACAACGGTCATATGTGCAATGGTACACTGAGCTGGAACTGAATTGGGTACTCAAAGAAGCATAGAACTGAATGGCTGCCGAATACAATCGCCAACGCAGCCCGGACATCCACGGGAACATATAACTGGTCATTCCAAAGTGACTCACCAATGTGCTAGAGTCGGGGGAAATCCGGGGTCTTCGACACAGAATGGAAAGGGTATATATCCTGTGCGATTCTCAACGATGCAAATAAGGTGCTGAAGTAGAACATGTGAGAAACAACCATTCGGAGAGGCAATAATGATTCCTCCCAAAATGGTCCGTAGGCACTCACCACAGATGGTGATGGGTCCAAGGCGCAGGAGCCTCTAGGTCTATCCTCTGGAATAGAGGAGTTGTCGTCGACAGAGGGAGACCTGCAACTATCAAGGCAATGATGTTTCCTTGACAGGAGTGCGAGGTGAAAAACCGAACTGTGATAGTACTGATGGGAAGAGTGATAAACTGGTGGGACTAACTGGGCAAGTAGAGTGGGTGGACTCAAACTTCCTTTGTTCAGAGTATGATGGCGGGGATGATCAGGCAGCACATGAAACTGATTGGTGGTAAATGGATCATAGCTGTAAGGGATTTGGGCAGTTCACTGGGCTGAGGGAGACTCAAGCGGTGGTAACATAGTAGGAGACTACAGAATACTCTGAACAAAGGCGACCTGATTGAAGGTGCTGCCGAGAGGATTGATCATAGTGCCAAGAGGTGGGGGGGGACTTCTTAATGGGTTATGGAACGAGAAGAAGTGTGGATATATAAAATGCTACTGTCGTGTGGATTTTCCGAGCCCATGACAGTACATGCTCGTGGTTGCTTTCATATTTACTGAGTCTGAAAGAAAATAAGAAGGCTCTGTAGTGATGAAATGGTACTGTCATGTGGATTTTGCGAGCCCATGACAGTTCATGCTCGTGGTTGCTTTCAATTTTAAGGAGTCTGAAAGCAAATAAGAAGACTCTGTATTGATGAAATGGTACTGTCATGTGGATTTTGCGAGCCCATGACAGTTCATGCTCGTGGTTGCTTTCAATGTTAAGGAGTCTGAAAGCAAATAAGAAGACTCTGTATTGATGAAATGGTACTGTCATGTGGATTTTGCGAGCCCATGACAGTTCATGCTCGTGGTTGCTTTCAATTTTAAGGAGTCTGAAAGCAAATAAGAAGACTCTGATGGAATGAAATGGTACTGTCATGTGGATTTTACGAGCCCATGACAGATCATGCTCGTGGTTGCTTTCAATTTTAAGGAGTCTGAAAGCAAATAAGAAGACTCTGAATTGATGGAATGAAATGGTACTGTCATGTGGATTTTGCGAGCCCATGACAGTTCATGCTCGTGGTTGCTTTCAATTTTAAGGAGTCTGAAAGCAAATAAGAAGACTCTGTATTTGGAATGGCAGGCAAGGAGGAAGTGTTCAATTAGGGGACATTTATGATGATTAGAACTGATGGCGAGGGGGAACACTGGTGGGCCTCCTTGCAGGGTGGATGAATGGTGGCAAACTAACGGAACCTTTGCAGTATGACACGAGTGAATGGCTCATGTAACAAGTGGGGAACTATCGGACGACGGCCGATGTGGCGTGCTAATCAAGGTAGCAAGATGTCCGGGCACGATGTTATGATTGGACCTAGGTGAGAGCGAGAAAATATCTCAAGCATCATCACGAGCTCGGAAAAGTGATTCCGGTGATATAAAAAATGCTAAAAACGGAGGGCGGTCGAAGTGGCATGCAAACCGAGACGACTATTGGGGTCGAGAAAATGGGCAAAAATTAATTTCGAAAAAATGATGCAATGAAGTGACCATTGTGAAGGTCTCATTGTGCTGGTTCCAATGGTGGAAACAGTTCGGAAAACGGACTCCGTATGGGTTCGAAATGGCCAAACAAGGAAAGGGTCAACGGGCTATAAATAGTAAGTGGGCCCAATATGACACGTCATTTGCAATATTCCCATTTCGCACACGATCGGAGTGTACCAGAGCTTACGGGGGATTTCTGGACGATCTGACCGGTGGTTTTGAGATTCGGGAGAGCCAGGTATTTCATTGAACTTATGCCTGTTTTCTTTTTGGGTTGGGGAAGGGTTGCGGGTCCCGGGGGGGTGTTTGTACGGTCCACAAGGGTGGACCGCGACTGTCGGTCTTGGCAGCCACGGTCTGGACCGCGACTGTCCGGCTTGACAGCCGCGGTCTGGACCGCGACTGTCGGGTTTTGACAACCGCGGTCTGGACCGCGACTGTCTGGCTTGAGAGCCGCGGTTTGGACCGCGACTGTTGGTTTTAACAGCCACGGTCTGGACCGCGACTGTCGGTTTCGACAGCCGCGGTCTAAACCGCGACTGTCGGCTTGACAGCCGCGGTCTGGGCCGCGACTGTCGGCTTGACAGCCGCGGTCTGGACCGCGACTGTCTTTTTGGTCTGGAGTTGTTTGGGAAGGGTGAGAATGTCTATTTTGAACAAGAATCTAATGAGGCTTTGTTGTGTGACTGACAGGATGCCACGGACTGTATGGAGAGAGCGAGAGATGCCAGAGGGGCTGGTGGACATTATCCGAGAGGACCGTCGTGTGCGTTCGATGCTTGGGATATTCGGCGTACTGAAGTTTGCTGAGATTCCGATGATTCGGTCAGCAGGGTTGCTGCTGAACCACTTAGTGAGTTTCTGGGAGCCAGACTCACTGGCGTTCCGAGTACAGGGGGAGAGGGTGGACCTCACCCTTGCTGATGTCTATTTTCTGACGGGGTTGCCCTTCCTAGGGAGGGTGGCAGATACCCAGCCGCGGGGGTCCGCGGATCTTGATATTGTTGATATGGCAGTGCGGTTCTGTGGGGCAGAGGCGCGGGTGCATTAGAATGCACTCAGAGTTGGCGACTTACGGGAGCCAGTGGTTCGAGCGACGGCCGCATGTATAGTGCGGATCCTGGGTTCTCAGTCACCTAAGAAGGTGTCTGGGGGGCAGATGCAGCTTGTGGAGCGTACACTGGATGGGACTTATTTTGCATGGGGTCAGATGTTCCTGACCTGCGTTCAGCGACAGCTGACCGCAGCGAAGGAAGCTGGCAAGGGATTCTGCTTTGGGTCGTTCTTGTGCGCCTTCTTTATGGAGAGGGTCCCCACACTGCGGCCGCGGGTGCCGGTTAGGGCAGGAGGCATGAGGGAGCCTCGTATGATTCGGTGGGGGGAGATGATGCGCCGCCGTGGTGGTGGTGATGTGGGATGGTTTTTTACGGATGAGTTGTACATGCAGTGGCTCCAGTTGCCACTGACGCTGGAGGAATTTCCTTACAGGGACATGGATTACACAGGGGATCCAGATGCGCCCCGTCCACCAGGACAGGCATGGGGTCCAGATGGTATGTATCATTTGGATTGTTTTGTCCAGTTTTTATGTTATGTATGATGTATGTTTGATATAGAGTTACTGACAAGTGGTCGATTTGCAGATGTGGGCCCGCAGCCGCCACCAGGGCATGTGGTGCGGCGAGGGATAGTGGCAGTTCCGGCTTTGCCCGGGCAGGGTCCGGTGCATCGGCGAGACGCGGATGGGGCACTAGAGTCTGTACGGATGCTGCTAGAGCGGCTGTTGATGGGAGTGAGCGATGCGGGGTGGGAGGAGCTTCCGCGAGATGTGCGTTGGGATTGTAGGCAGGCGCCTCGGGATTTCAGAGGGATAGCGTTCCGGGTGGCTCTCTTAGCGGAGAGGGCATGAGCACGGGCACCGAGGCTCAGGCGAGATGAGGGCTCGTTGGAGGAGGAGCGGGAGGAGGAGTCAGAGGATGCTGACATGGATAGTGATGCAGGGTATGACTCCCTTTAGGGAGTACAGGGGACTCCCTTCGATATTTTGTAGCTTCGGCCTGTATTTGATGAGTTTTGAGGGATGGACATGTATATTTTTGGTATAGCTGAGTACTGGGGTACTCAGAACATGTATAGTTCTGAACATGCATTTTTTGACTTGTATATATATATATGCACGTGGATGCACATTTTTTGGTGATATTGTCTCATTTGTACGCACGTGGATGCGCTTTATGATGTGTTCTATGTTGACGCTGCACATGGATGCAAGTAGTCTAGGCGGTTAGGCACATGGATGCCCCTATAGATGCAAATGTCATTTTTATGGTGTTATGTTTTATGTACACAAATGTTGATGCAATGCAGTCTTTTTGGTTTTTTGTATATGTGGAT